>JAHXMU010000342.1:109896-171812 GCA_019455685.1 Philornis downsi | reverse complement strand
AGACACTTTCCTATACGGAAAGTGTCTGTGGAGACACTTTCCTATACAGAAAGTGTCTGTGGAGACACTTTTCTATACGGAAAGTGTCTGTGGAAACACTTTCCTATACGGAAAGCGTCCATGGAGACACTTTCCTATACGAAAATAAGACGGCGGCTAGATGTCGTCATCTAATCAGTCAGCTTGGAACTCTGCTGTGCATTCATTACAGCAACAGTAAAAAAGATAAATTCGTATCCACTTGAAGTACAATAATAAAATGCTAGGAGAAATTTGGCATAAATAATAAAATTTAACATGTGCTATAGATGGGTTTTATATAGCCCAGATAAACAAAATACAAATCATCAAAAGAGAGTTAGATGATTATCAATATCATCTCTGAAACTTTTTTACAATTGCAATTGCACTAATCACGAATCAGTGGGTAGATGAACGGAGAAGTAAATTCAATATATGTACATATACACAACTTCAAACAAAACTCACCTTTACAAGCCGATATTAGAAAGTAACCACTGTCGCAAATATCGCTAAAATCCAAATGAACCACGGGGCGGGTATGACCACTGCATGTTAAGGGAATTTGGCGTAGATTCGTGGTCATGTTTCAACGTTGGTTTGTTAGTAAATCCGGTGCACCTTTTGATATATACTCGGTATTGTTCTTGAGAGCGACTTTAATATTGTTTTCAATGACTATGAATTATGATAGAGACAAATATCTCTAAAAATAATTTGCTTCACACCGCTTTTTTCAACTTATTTTATCACCTTAAACTTTTTGTCTATCTAGCAGGACGACTGACCCGTGTATTCTTACGCAAATATTCTCTCCGTTTCCACCGATTTTACGTTGCTTTTTGTTGTTGTTAGCTTTTTTGTCTTTTATCCTTCTGTCTGTCAATATTCGTTGTTGTTTGGATGTCTTCAATGCTTTTTGCTTGCCACTTAGCCGTCGTTTCGTTATGTATTACAAAAACTGATTTCTTATTAGAATTTAGCACTTCTACTCAAAATAAACTTGAAATTTTCTTGTATAAATTTTTTTTTTTTTGTACTTGATGGCAAAATTAATAGATGTTGATTTAGCCAATGTGTACGATATACTTGTTAAGTCAAATTTTATCTTTACCACACACCGACTAGACGTGAGAACCCGTGTGAATGAGCAAAACGAATGACAATTGCCAGTAATTAACAAAACGCTACTAATTTTTGTTCATGAAAGGTGGTAGCAGAGTTCCAAGAAGATTGAAAAAAGTTGACGGCGGCATAGCTTACTTTATTCGTTCGGCGTAATCCAATCAGACCAAATACACTTAACTATGTTGGGCACAGTTTTGATATTACAGCTAATTAAAAAAATTAAAAAAAAAACTACACATGACACGTTAAATAGATAAATCTGACAGAAAGTTATTATAGAAAATATTCTTTAAATAATCTTCAGTTTCCCCAAATAGAGTTAAATCTGTCAGATCTATCAGTTTGTGCGATATCCCTTAATGGGATGTGGACGTGTGGTGACACGAAACACCTTAAGGGGATGACACAAACAGTTTGGTCTGACAAACTTAATCGTAATTACGGATAATTTTGTCACATTTACCTATGGCTCAGTCAGGTCTCTGTAAAATTAATTAAATTCAACCCGAAATAACGAATGAAAACTGTACTGTCCACATTAAAGTTATTCCCTCAATTTAATAACATTTGTAAAAAATATAAAAATTTTGTGGAAATTCTTAATTATGTAATTACAAATAAGGATACAATACAATAGAAGCTGAGAAACGAAGTGTACATCAATGTAATTTATGTGTAGTTTAATGACATTTAGAGTTTTAAAATTATTCAGTGTTTCAGTATAAGACACACGTTGTCTTTCCAAAGAACTTAATATTTGCAAGAAACTATACAATACTTTATAAAAAATATACAATTGCTTGTATTCTTCAAATACAGATCAAAATTTTAAACTTTCATCATAAAGCGATTGAAATGTCAAAGGTTTTCATTAGTTGGTGATGTGATATTATTGTTAAGATGTCTATTAAATACTCAAACATACCAATATTTGTTTGTTTATTTAACTACTAGCCGACCCGGCAAACGTTGCTTTGCCTTCTAATTTTAGCAGGAGCAGAAATAATTGCTTTTTAATTTGTGGTTTGTATACGAGGTACCATTCCCCATTGTCCAATCCCGCCCATATTTGCAGTAGCACTTAAGATATGTACACCAAACCTACGTACCAAATTTTGTTCAAATACCGTAAGCATGGAACAGAAATAATTGATTTTTAATTTTTTGTTTGTATGGGAGGTGCCACGCCCCTTTGTGCAATTGGACCGAATTGTAAATCTGAACCATCCCGGGCACCACCTAGACGCATATACAAAAATTTATGCAAAGCGGTCCAGCCGTTTAGGAGGAGTTCATTGACAACGCCCGTACAGTAGAATTATATATATAAAGATATTGTAATTTAAAACCTCTTGGCCAATATTAAGTAAATTACAAAATACATAAAATAAGTGCTACTCCAACTAAAAATTGAATATATTCTTTTATTTGAACTTTTTTCATAATTTTGATTCTATTTAGCAAATCTTATAAAAATTCTTTAAGACGCAAAAACATTGTCAGCAAATATAAAACAATTGACGAAAAATGAAGCTCTACGATTTCGTGGGACGCCATACTTAAGGAGAAAATATTACCATGAATTCACAGCCGATATGGCAACGCAATTTGCAAAGCATGTTTTATGTTGTGCGGCTTTTTCATCCGACGTTTGGAAAACGTTTTCTGTTGATTCTTTTTCACAAAATCAAAAATTCGTTCATTTCCTAAGTAATTTCGTTAAAATGCCGCAAAGTTGTGTAAGCCAGAATTTTGCGTGAATTTAAGCCATATATGTGAGATATGATTCCGGTGATAACGTGATTTATCAAGTGTCATGTTTTGCAAAGAATTCGTCAATCAGTGCCCCAAGGATTCCCACCAAAATGTCTGACTTCGACTTTAGTGACATAAATTTAGACTTTTTGCAATCGACACCTCCCAGAGGCTCACAAGAAACCACACGAGCATTTACGCCAATTGTTAAAAATGAATTAGGCCTCGGCGATTGTGTGGCGGGCGGTAAAAAGACCAAATCTAAAAAGCGATTAGAATGGGCCAAAAGGATTGCCACAGTGGATCAGCTACAGAAGGAAATACAAATGTTAAAATCTGATAAGTTGGAGTTGCAGACACAGCTGAAAGAATTCCAGAAAAGTGCTATGGTGATTCAAAATCTTTACACAGCGGAGAAAGCGTCCAGTGACGAGAAATCAAGTGCTTTGCAAGATCTCCGAGAAAAGTTTGAAAGACTCGATGCTGATTTGACTGTTAAAAATCTTAAATGCGATCAATTAGAAGGTCAATTAGCTGTTCATAAAGAGCGTCCGGTAGACTACAACGTTTTGGTTGTGAAATATTTGAGAGTCCTAAACAAATTGGATGAAGAGGATTGCGTGAGAAATTGTGCAGATCGTTCACTGGTTGATAATCTGCGACAATACTGCACAAAATATAAACTTAAGGTCCCACAGGCACTAAGCCCAAAAAAAACTAAATCTAGATTCATTAAACTGCAAAAAGAAGACGTTGCAGTCCAATGTGATACGATGCAGGAGATGTCCGCCGCCGTAAAACCAGTTATGCGATGTCAAAGTACTCAAACCCATATCGAAATGCGTAGCCAAGGAACACAACATATCGGTACTATGACTACGCGTAGCACCACAACATCTTGTTTCATACAATTTCGGTCTGTAGGCACCAGC
The DNA here is from genome assembly GCA_019455685.1 of Philornis downsi. Lineage (NCBI taxonomy): Eukaryota > Metazoa > Arthropoda > Insecta > Diptera > Muscidae > Philornis > Philornis downsi. The sequence continues at coordinate 167,976 of JAHXMU010000342.1, read as the reverse complement.
TCGACAGATTTACAATCGGTTCCTGTTGTAGATGAAATTCTTAAAGAATTTGCTCCTTGGCAGAACATCACACCAGTAACGCCATTGGCAGACCAGCCAGCGTGTTATAGGCGACCATCCCGCGAAACCACAAAATCGTTTAAAACCATAGGAACGTGCACCTGGCTTTGCAACGTAAGACGACCCATAGATTTCACACCACGGAACAAATGCCAGCGTTTGCAGAACGAAGGGTCCGGATCGCAAAATATTAAACAAGAAGTGACGACACCTTCTACCTCCCCCACACCAAACGTACAAACCAATGCCCCCAATTGTCAAAACAACAACACTGTCTTTCAACCCGGACTTGCCGCCGCGAATCACAATTCGATTTCAAATCCATTATTAAATTCATTGCACACATCTTTGCCCCTTGGACGTGTTACAGGATCTTCCTTTGATGATCTCTGGAATATTTTTGGAAGAATGATATTAGGTTTGTTGCAGAGCAGCAATGCAGTCATTGCTACAAATTCTAGCATACCCTCCTCAACGACAAATCAAGAGGCAATTAATCAACATCAATTCCAAAATTGGTTAAGGCAACTTTATGAAAATTCTGTAATTCCACCAGCTAACAGGAATTCTGAACAGGGTGGAAGTAAGTCCAAAACAATGAACTGAATTTTATGTGTTATCCAATTTTATAATTATTCTATATTTATTTCAGTTATTACTACGGACAATATAGCAACCTGTTCAATACCTTCTAATGAAGTATCACCCACGGCATTCTCTACCAATATTTCTCAGCCATCTGGTTTAGTTTTTGCACAAAGTGAAAGTAAGCACTTAATTCATATGCGTAACTCAATTTTGAAATTTGAAACTTTATTATTTTATTTTTTATTACAGATCTTGCTAACAACAATGTCATTCGTAGCCCGATACACTTTAATGAAACGTCTCCGTTTTCATTATCAAATATTGTACGCCCGCAAGCTAGGCGAGGCAATGCGAATGAATTGCAAGCACCCGAAGTATTTGTGGTCTCAAATTCAGATTGTCAGGAAGGTAAGGATTGTGATGTTAGGTTCACAAATGTTCAAATATTCAATATTCCAAAAATAATTTCCCTTTCATCCTTTGGATGGAATGTGGGAGAACTTCTCTCATCCAATATGCTTACACGCATTCTACTTGTAGACTCACTCAACGAGTTCTACTGTATAAAGACGATACCGAATGTCACTTCGAGAATTGTTTTTTACTATACTTGTGGGTAGAAAAATTATGATGAATAAAGTAGCAGCTTAATATGCTGTAGATTATCAGAATCTGACATTGAAGAGAGAAATCAAATTTTTTTATTGTTGAATTAAGTTATGGAATTCAGAAAACAATTGACGTTTGGACATGATAAAGCTTTGATACATTAGAAACTAATTTTTGCAATTTCCATTGCAGATACACATCCCCATAATAATCCAATGAATTCAACAACTGTTTCCATAATCGATACCCACAGCTGTGGTACTAATTTGGCAACAACAGCAACTGATAACGGTATTACTCATCATCATCTACCTCAAAGTTTATCCAGCAATTTAATTAAAGAAATTTCCACACAACCAAAGGCGTCTGCTGCTAAATCCACAAAAAAGAAACAGAAAAATGGTATTATTAGTGAAATTCAAGAATTATTTCCTGAAGCTAAATTGAATAAATCTAGAAAAAAAGCTTTGAAGAGAATTTTAAAAACCAGGAAACATAAGAGAAAGTCATGCTTGAGTACCCGCACCAACCAACTTAATAAACAATTGACAATTAAAGCTTCAGATGAAGCGTCCAACAAAATGGAAACGAAAGAAGAAACAGCCGTCGATTTCTTGAAAGGAATATTTGAAGGCTGTAACAGTAACAGTGCGAATAATAATTATGCTGTGCATGAAAAAAGCGAGAATTTAACTAAGCCAACTGATGAAGAGTTGGTTCAATTATACCAAAATACCTCAATGCCAATGTTAGATGAAGAAGATAAACGAAACTCTGGTCAAATGGGGAAAGGCGATTCCGTACAGAATTATGAAATAGTTCGTAATATTGAAAATGCAATAAGCAAGAAAGAAATTCCTTTTAATAAAATGGAAAATTTAGATCTCCCTACCTCACAAGTCAATGTATATGCACAAAGATGTCTAACAAGTAACACCAGGGAATCATTACCCCATTTTAAGGAGCTAGACAACATCAGTAAATCATTTTCTTTTCTCAAACCATCGGGAGTATGTAGAAAATTGAAAGTTTCGAAGAAAAAGGCACAATACACGTTGCTATTCGGTGATTCTGATACGGAGACAGAAGAAAGTGAGGATGACAGAGATAGTTGTAACGTCGGTCGTAAAACAGTTCATAATAGTAAACGCAAGATTTCCCTTTCAATACTAGAGGATAGTGAAAATGAGCATGATAATGCTACAAATTTGAAAGCAGAACAAACGTCTATAGGCTCGCCAAATGAAATTAAATTGGAGTGCTCGAAAATTATTGGCCGCAACGAAAAAAAGTGTTTACCAGGAAAAAAGAAGGAACCTAATTTGACGCAAAGCAGTGTATTTAATGAAGCACCCATCGATTTCTCACAGCAAAATAAGATCTCTGTACCTGACATAGTCCCGCCAGATCGTGAAAAGACTAAAAAATCTTTTATTGGAACACAAGGAGCAAATCTATTGATTGATCAAATGAATAAAAATAGTCAGAAGAGTCCTATTAGGCAACTGGGAAAGTTGCCATCGCATAACTCTGAAGATAAAAATGATAATAAAACTAGCGAAGAATTTCCAAATGTTTTTGCAACAGACATCGAGTTGTTTTCGGTAGATGAACTCGGAATTACGTCAAATTTAGCTGAAATCTACACTGAAAATTTAAAAAATAGTCTACCTGTGGATTTGAATAATAAATTTGAAAACACGGTACACGGTAGTACCGTTAACGTAAAATCAATTTCAAATAGCTGTAATGAAGAAGTCGTTTTGACTGTTAAAGAAAGTAATCAAGAAACCAAAGAATTTAATGATACTACGTTAGTTAGATTTGGAATTTTAAAAGAAACCCAAGATAATGCCGACATGAAAGGAATGACGTTTGATACTGTCTTAGACCACAACGATAAGACGAACCCGCTCACTGAAGATCAGAGCAGACGCGCGGTAAAAAGTCCCACAGAAAACACTTCCGTGCAAATTGAAGTATCTACGAGTTCCTCTTCGACAGATGGCGAAGTGAGTGTAACTGAGATTTCAAGTGATATTGCTTCAATTATAGAAAATGTCTCTAACGACGATGAAGGTGTCGGTAGCAAAAATCATAAGGAAGTAGAAAGCCCTGGTAAAGAGTTATTGGATACTTGTGCAGAAGTCATTAATAGCTCAGATAAACTTGAGACTGATATAGATGGTAGTTATGAAAATAATACAAATGAAGAACTGTCATCAAAATTATTTTCAAATGGTGAAATATCTAATGTTATAGTACCCGGCGGAATTATGGATGCGAGAAGTACAAATAATGTTACTCTAATTCCAAATGTTGAACTGAATACAGTACAATGCGACACCAATTACGAAAGCTTTACAGAAACACAAATTATCCTTCAAAATCAAGAGACAGTACGAATTATAAATTTCAATAAAGAAGACCCAAACAGGCCAACTATTCATACATCAAAAAATGCTGAAACTCTTATTGAATGTAATACCGTACAGCCAATGTCGTGTTCAGATGACGAGATCTCTGCGCTTGATATATCTACAGATTCAATGAACTTCAAATTTTCAACAATAGATACGACCAATACTTCAGATGAAAAACTATTAATAGATGAACATGCAAAAGATTCCGACCAAGAAATTTCCGAAAATGAACAACAGCATAAAGAGTCACAAGTTAACATACCCACTTCATCTACAAACAATGCAACACATATTTCTCAAAATTCCAAAAAAGACTCTCCTTCGAACACTCCTCCAAACGACAAAAATAGAGATCTCTCCACACCGAATGCAAATGATAGCTCTGCCCTTCTCAGCAGCTCATTACATAAGGAAATATTAACGGATTCGTTGTACCCATTGGTCGACGAAGTGCTTTGTAATGGTGACCTGATGCTAATATCACACGAAACTGATGAAAAATCTGTACATCGCGGACGCAAACGAAAGAGTGAAAGTCAGCCAGAAGAACAAATATCTTGTAAACGTTCCCAACGTTTGAGAGACAAAAAAATGGTAATGGAACAATCTTTTAATTTAAGTGTAAATCCGATTGATATAGGCAAATATGCAAGAGTGAATAACAGGTGTAATACAATTTATGAGCCTGCGGAACGAAATGCAAAGAAGCAGTTGACAAGTCTGGAGGAAACCAAAGGTACAGAAAATATGATCGATATGCCGAAATTAAAAATGGGTTTCTTTAGAGAAATAAATGAGAGTAAAGCTAAGGAAGATTGCAAACATAGTGGTTGTTTGGAAACAGTACTGAAACTTAATGAAGTGTACAAAGAGGGAGAGACATGCAGTATAATGAGGAGTACATTTAATGAATTTGCTGCAATAGATAATAATGAATCACGAGAAAGCGGTAAAAATCCTGAAAACACCAACAGAGATAATTATCCCTGCCATATGCGTACGACACCAAGTATTGAAAATAGCTCTTTTCACCATAATTCTCCACAAAATTTCAGCAACTCAGACAGTTTTGATTACTCTGATTCCCCATTATCGCCGGTATATGACGATACAATAGAGGATTCTTTAAATACTACTACTCTTGAAATTAGCTTAGAACTGTCACCTGAATGTAGACCTAGAAGTCATCACAACAGTCTGTTAGAAACTTTAGTGGAAAACTATAACACCGAACATTTCAGTCGACTATCAACAAACACACGGTCCCGAGAAGTTTCTGCCAAAAGACAAGAAGCTATAATGAACCATTACGAGAAAACCTTAACAGAATACTGTTGTAATATAATGGAGCTAGATCCAGATATAATGGCTTCAAGGGCTGTGGATACACTAAGAGAATATTCCATGCAATCTCCACTTCTTTGTAGCGTCATTTTGAAATTGGCGAAATTTGCCGAACCCTCTAAGGTGAAAGAAAGTGAATTACCCTCCATCATACAAGAAATGCCACCTCGTCACCTTAGCCTTCCTTTGAAGCGTTTGTATTACCTTCTAAAACAGTTGACTTATCTCAATGGCACATTCTGCAAGGACTTAAGAGAAAAAATTGAGTCTTTTCTTTTCAATTGCCAACAAACCGAAAAGACATCGCTTAATGGCATCCTTCATCTAACCCAGTTATATCTGATGGCTTGTAAACTTCACCAGCATCAGTTAGATCAACATCCGGCGCGCATGTTCATCTCGAAATGTCTCTATTTCCATTCGATCAAAGCAACTTCCATGATCCACGAAGTATTGATGTGGTATCCCACGGCACTGCCCCCCAAAGAAGATCGCACGTATGACCGTTCTGATCCTATAATCACAGTCATTCAACAAGTTCTCATGAGTACGAAATACGACATGGAAAACTCGGATATACGGGGTAGATCTTTAATTTCCAAACTACGCTATGAATATCACTATATGCCCTATAAACCTTTGGTAGAGGATGTGGTTCGTGATTTAGTGGAAAAAATAAAAACATCAAAATTCTATAACATCCGTTGGGCCTTCTCTGTGTTGTGCAAACGCTTGCAATCGGAAAGAGCGGAGAAATTAGTACTACAAGCTCACCTTTTACCGCTGGCCAACGAGTATTTCAATGAAGCTTTAAACAATACGACTTATGATAGCCGCCTGGCGGTTATTTTGGAAATAATATCTGTTACTGTAAAACCTTTTCCCCAGGACTGGAGTGTCGAAGTGTATTTGAATTTGTTCTCTCGTTTCTTGAATAACTTTAATCGCCCTATTATACAAGAAACAGCGGCGTGTTGTATATTGCGTTTGCAACGCTTTGGTTATGTTAACTGCTTCAATCGCTTGCGGTCCTTTAAGCCTACATACGAACTGAGTGCTCTTGCTCAGGCAATGTTTAAGACATTTGTACACAGGAAACCATTACCGTTCCTAAAAAAAGTCGCAGCGCAAAATCGAATAAATTGGAATTAGAATTAAAAGCAACTGCGGGTTATGATCGCCAGTGCGAGGCTGACAAATAAAGTAAACTTGTAAAAACATGATAAACATGTAATTAATGTACATCTGATAGAATTTACCAGCAGATCTCGTGATAGAAAATACATTATTTATATCTCACAAAATCTGAAACAAATTACAATTGAATTCTGTTTTTTTTTTGTATGTTATAATGGAAATGACTAGAAAGATAAAATATGTTCACATCCAAAAACGTTATATCCGACCCGGCATATTCTTTCTCGAATTCCATCAATTATAAATGCCAGATTGGATCTAACCCAATATTTAATTAGATCTAACGTAAGCTACGATTAGATCTATATGCGTATATGTTATATCTCGTTAACTATAAGTATACATTTAGCGACATATGGTGATACCAGCATCTGAGTAGGTTTGATTTGAATCAATCGCATCTACATTTTGTAATTACATAATAAAATTCCAAAAACATGAAATAAATGAAATAATTAATATGTAACAACAGTACTGCAAACAACAAGAGACTAGTCTAAAATATTTTTTCATGCAGAAAAGTTAAATTGAAATATTGCATAGTATGTCAAAATTTCAGCAATTACTAGACTAACTTTAAAGGAATATTCTTCCAAATAAAGTTTTTTTTATAGAAAGTTGGCAGGAATTCCAGCTATTACTATTGAAATTATCTTTTAATTGCGAACTGTCACAAATCGCCAGATTTTTTTTTTTTTTGATAGTTTCACTAACTTTATAAACTGTTTATTCTACGTAAATTCTCTCCTGTAAATTAGAATAAGAATATAAAATGTTTCAAATAATTCTTGTTAAAACTACTGTGTTAAATCTATTAATGTAATATTTAATTTGATATTTATTCCTTCTTCTAAGTCTTAATATTTTAATTATGTAATTAAATGTAAGAAACGCAGAGTAGAATGTAAACTTTGAGGATTAATTTTGTAATACAATGTAACTATTAATTTTTTGTTTGTTTTTTTTTTTTTTTTTTTTTTAAATAACTCCACAAGGAGACAAAGATGGAAATCCCAATAAACATTTTTGTAAAATTATTGAAATTAAAACGATATTTGCTCGCCGGTTTTAATCAGTAGGTGCAAAAACATTGTGGACGGAAGCAGAGTTTTTGCCGATAGTAAGTGGTGGCAATGGGCTCTTTTAGTGTGGATCTCTAACGTTTGTAAAACAACAAACATTTTGCCACTATTAATTATTAATTTTATTTATTTAAACCATATTAAGCTTATAACAAATACAAGTTTAATAATTGTGATTTGTACATCATGGGCAGTTGAGGTCATTAGCTTTAACAAAGTATATAATAAATGCAAATATTTAACTTTGTGTTGTTAGAAGCTTACGGAATTGGTGTCTTGGAACATGTCCGTCCAAAGCCTTATTATTAATAACTCTCGTTTGAAATTGCGGAAGACAGTAATATCATTCCAAGAAGTGCTTAACTGTGAGGCATTTGCGTTCAATATTTTTGTTCAATATGTGTTAATGTGAGGCAATAAGATGTCTTTTAAATTAGTAGGATTATGTGGAGCTGAGGTGTTGGAATTTATAATGCAATAGAGTGGGATCAAACTATCATTGTTGTTATTAAAGAACTATTGTTTCAGGCTGTATAACGTTTTACTTTCAATCGAATGTTTCAACACAGCTATCTTTTACTAATGAGGTGCTACAAGCACTTTTGGCAGCAACGTCAGCTTGTGTCTTACTCCCTACACCGACGTGGTCATTTGCCCAAATCAGCTTTATTCGGCCTTTACGATATATTAGAAAGCATTTCATAAATTTGGAATTGGAATAAGTTCGTTGCAATGTTTAGTCAAAAATTGTTTAAGGATTTTAACAGCAAGTATGTCGTCATTATTAGACACCACATTATACTGTAATATGCAATCACCTCAGTTTGAAATGCATCAGTATAAAAAAAAATTTGCAGTTGTTGCAGCTGTCTAAATTTTGTTTGGAATGGTATCCTTTTGAAATATAGAAAGGACAGTGTTTTAGGTTTGTGTTAGAATGAGCCAAGTCGGATATTTGGATTGATATCCTGTCAAAATGTTATTAAATATAATTGTGTAGAATTAGCGGGTTTATGGTTGGCTGTTTAGCTTTTGTCCAATTAACAAGGGTTTATAGTAAGAAGATTATTCGGTAAAATAGACTCCTGTTTTGCTCATATTGGGTTTTAATATAGTAACTGTGATAAATGATTTCAATGCGTGGGTAATTAATCCTATGTTAGATATTCGTATGCGGTTGTATAATTAAAGTATAATCTCTTTGCCCTTGATAAAGAAATGTTTTATTACCACATAATGCAAAATCCCGTCGTTCCCTGGGCTAGATCCGTTTATTTTATTTAATGCAAAAATTAATTTTGGAATTATTTTGTATTCTTCGATTAATGGAAACTTTGCTGGATACGAAATTGTTATATTAATATGATTAGGAGATTCCCAATTTTAAACCCAGATGGGAGTGCTTAGACCATTCATGAATAGCTGGACTATGTTGACCTGAGAAAAATCCTCAAAAAATCGTATGATACGCTAATATTCCATTGGGTGTTTCCAATGCGTTGAATGTTTGTAAATTGGATTTGGTGCAAACTTGGTTATTTCGATCCAAATTACAGATAACGGAGAATCTATTGAAATGTTTCGTGAATAGTTGAAAAAACATTTTCCTTTAGTCTTTTTATTCAAATTTGAATTTTGCAATACTACTATTACTATTATATTTTATTATGTATTGTATATTTTATTATGTATTGTATATTGTATTGTTATGCCATATTTATGGAAGACGGTCAATTTCTTTCTACATGAAGTATAATGTAGGAAATTCCACTAGAGAATGTACTTTGTATTTTATATATAGATCCGCTGGCATTTTAAGATCTTCTGTAATAGGAAACAGACTCTGTACATCTTCAAATAATTTGGTAATATCGTTTATAGCTTCACCTAACTCATTTGGATCAACTATAGTAATTTTAATATTAATTGTTATCTCTAATACTATATTTGCGAGCTTCAATAACCAGAAAACTACCTGGCCATAGCAATAGCTGTAAGAAAGCTGGGGTATAATTTTGATAGAAATGCAAATCAATCAAATCAAACATACATATGTCTAAATAGATGAATCAAAGAGATTTGTCCTTGGTTAGAAGGTGTAGATTTGTGTAGCGTGGTAGTATTGTTATTGAATACCTTTCATATTCCATTGCAGAGTTTGAAAGATACGCATGAAAGGCACATTAAGCGTTTAATATTCCGTTTAGGGAATCGATGATATGAGATGCAATGTGGTATTCACATATGGTGGCAAGATTTGTTATCTTGGGGATATTAGTAGTTACTGAAATCGTATCTTAAGGATTTGTATTTTCATACGTGATAGGCTTTTGCATAGTGGTTGAATGATAACATTTAGATGTTGGGTTTGAAATTGAAGTGTCATGGTTAATGTTTCATGGTTGATGCGTTTTGATTTAGCTGTCAATTCATGAATTAATATGCTCCTACAACAATATTTTGATGAGATTATTATACGTTTTGGATTAGTTCGCTGTTTCAGGTGTAGATTTGTTTGCTGTATATATGTTTTGATTAGTAATAGGGTTTATTGTATGTGAGGTCATTTAAGACCGATACATGCATATAATTTTGAAATATTTTCTTTTTTTCTTCCAGTATCAGTCTTGTAGAAGATTTTATATAACGTTGAGTTTTAGCTTCTGTGAAAGGCACATTTTAATTTTAGTTACTGCACATTTTTTCAATGTTTTTTGGTGCAGCCAAGTACACAGCATTTCTTGCATTACACGGGAACCTGTTTAGGACTTGCAGACTTTTATTTCTTTAGAAATTTGTAACAATAGTAAGTCTAATACAGGGTTGCCCATATTCGACGGACCCATGTTTAAAAAAAAAAAAAAAATCAAAGAAAAAAATAAAAATTTGGCGGTTGGCAATCTTATTCATTTAATTTGTTCCAAGTAGATTTGTTTACATCAATTTTTGAATATGATATCTCTCAAATGGCCGCCTCTGGCGTTGATGACGTATTGTGCCCTTTTTGCAGCATTTTCCATCATTTTCGCCAACATTTCGGCCGGAATAGCGGCTATTTCTTCACGAATGTTGTCCTTGAGCTCTTCTACGGTCCTTGGCTTGTTAACGTAAACCTTTGACTTCAAATGTCCCCACAAGAAGAAGTCAGTGGGCGTCAAATTGGGCCAAATCACCACTTTTCGACATCAAACGGCCCGGAAACAAATTCTTCAGAAAATCGATTGTTATGCGACTTGTGTGCGGTGGAGCGCCGTCTTGTTGAAACCAGAACTGCCTCATACGCTTTCGACGAATAATTGGCATCACAAAATTGGTCATCATGTCGCGATAACGCTCCTGGTTGATGGTAACAGCATGGCCATTTTCGTTTTGGAAGAAAAACGGCCCAATGACCGTTTTCGCACTAACGCCGCACCAAACTGTGACTTTTTCGTCATGAAGAGGCAATTCTTGAATCTCCTAAGGATTTTCAGTGGCGTAAATACGGCAATTTCGCTTATTTACGGTCCCATTCAATGTGAAATGGGCTTCATCGGACATGATAATTTTGTTCCAAAATTGCTCGTCATCATCGGCCATTTCGATGACTCGTTGGGCCCATTCCAATCGACGAGGCTTGTCCGCAGGCAACAATCTTTGCGTCAATTGAATTTTGTACGGGAACAAATGCAAATCAACGCGAATAATCCGTTGTAAAGTGGACCGAGCCATGCCCAACTGCTGAGAACGGCGTTTTTGGGATGTTCTTGGGGACCTCTCAACACTGGCTCGTACGGCAGCGATATTCTCGGCCGATCGCCTTGGTCGACTTTTATTTGGCCTCTTCGGATTAGAAAGAGCCTCACCAGTCGAAAATTTTTCGTATAAACGCTTAATGGTGTTCTTAGAAGGCGCACTTCTCACATTTTTTAATATTTTAAAAGCACGTTGAGTTTTCACAATTGACTTCTTCTGTTGAATGTAAATTTCAACTATTTCAGAGCGCTCGCGTGGCGTGTATTGTTCCATGGTAAAAATCTGCTTGGACTGACGCTTCAAACGCGGTATGTCATTAAGCGATCTGACATCTCTGTCAAAAGTTATGGCGTTGCCAGATGGGTCCGTCGAATATGGGCAACCCTGTATATGCAGTTGAGTGTTAATTACTTGACCATCAGAAAATTTAGTTACTTTTTCAAAAATCTTAATATTTGGATTTTTTGGATATCAGCAAGTGGTTTTAAAGTTCTTCAGCAGAGGTTTTTAGTTGTAGCACTTTTCATGAGTAGTTTTATTGCCTACTTCCGCCCGAAGAGGATGGCATAATGGGGCAGATTTGATAGAGAGATTCTTTTTACCTAATGTAATGTTTAATGAGAAGGTTAGGGAAAAACCAAAACGATTTCTGAGTATTTGTTCTCCATTAATGGGAGAAAGCACACTGCGAGAGAAATACAAATTACAACCGCACTCAGAGAGCTTTTTACAGAATATGCAACTGTTCACAAATATGTTCACTGATTTGCTAAAAAAAATCGTTTCTATCGTTGAATATTAAGCCTTGGAACAAATCTAGTTTAGCGCAACTGACCACAAAAAAAAAAAATTCGGATGAAAGAGCATGTATGTAAAAATTAGAAAACAAATTCAAATGAAAAAGTTGGCGGCAGCTCCTATTTACCGAGCCAGGGTACCCCAAATTATAAAAATAGACACAAAATGAATCCCAAAGTGTGTGTACTCAAATAAAAGAAATGTTTTCATGGTTTCAAACTCCATTTTTGTTTTTTAATTAGATAATTCAAAAGTTATTTAAAATCGTATAGCATGTATAGCATCTCAATTACTTAGTTAATTAAATCTTACAAAAAATTACTCGGAGTTATCAATTTTTACCAGTTAATCTGTTATTAAATTTTTCGTTATATTATGAAAATTAAAAAATTATTAAAGTTATAACTCCGTATTTTAGAACGAAAAACATACAAAGTGAAAAATTCTAATAAGTGAAGTAGACCGTCGTTTTGTAAATATTTTTTGGCTATTAAGATACACAAACTTTTTCATAACATTAGTATTGTAAAGTTGTATAATGAATTTGTTATTGAATTATGGAGAAGATATGTTGTAATATTGTAATTTAATCAAATTGGACTTAGAAAACTAAATTAAAAATTAAAAAATTAATTAAATTAAAAAATTAAATTCTTTTTATTTGAGTACCCACACTGGATTGACGCAATATAATCCCATATATTGCGTCAATCCAGGTAAATATTTAAACTTCAAGACCTCGTATTTTTCTTCTTTTTTTCTTAAATTTATCTATTTTATCCCTCTTGTGCTAAAAGATGTATAGAAATATGGGAATTAGTCTTTATCTGAATAGACGTGCTACGTTAGCAATTCGGGAAAATCAACCAGAAAAATACAAATGTCAACACACCGTATTTAACTTGAAAATTTCACCCGAAAATTGCCTCCAGCAAGCATCTCATTTGTCAAAACATTTTGCTGGCCATACAGTTTCCATAAAACTGCAACCAACTTCACAACAAAGATCCACTCAAGAGTAATCGGTATTCATTTCCATACGGCTTCTCAACATGGCTACTTAACGAAACAAAAATCAGAAACTCGTTCATTTATAATTTGGAAACCAACGTGGGGGCAGTTCTGCTAGATGCAGGATTTGTGCTGGACGACATAAACTGTGCAAGGTAAGTTGGAAGCAATGGGGGAAAAAATTGAATGATTAAAGCTCAAATGATGTGGATTTAATACCGCCCCAGTCTGAGATAGCAATGCTGATTGGTTTTTTTTAACAGCTGATTGAAGTGAATTAACTAATTCGTCCATAATTTCATTGGCAGTTTAATTAATTTATTATTATTTTTTTTTCTTTTTTAGATGTTTGCTTTTAATCTGAAATCATAATGTAACCTTTATGTTTCTGGAAGATATGAATATATAAATATTGGTTCATTTGATGGCCTACAAGCCGGCGGAATCTATAAGAATGGTCTCAATGATTGCCAACGCTATAAAGATTAAGGTTAGTATTATTTTCTGTAAAGACAACTTCATTGGCGCATTGTTTTCAACGTGATGATTTACAGTTACCGCCCCAGTCTGAATTTTATGACGATTGGTTTTTTTATCTGATAAATTTTAGTACAGTAATGTTGAAATGTATGTTTGTAGAAGAATATATATTAATAGTGTTCTCTTTAATTTTTCAGGCTACAAGATGGTAATCGAAAAAACTGTCAGTAATGCGGAAGGTTAGTATTTTCTGTTTTTTTTTTTCTTTCTGTAAAGTTAACTTTGCTAGTGCGTTGTTTTTAACGTGATGATCTACAGTTACCGCCCCAGTCTGAATTTTATGACGATTGGTTTTTATTATCTGATAAATTTTAATGCAGTAATGTTGAAATGCATGTTTGTAGAGGAATATGTACTAATAGTGGTCTTTTTAAATTTTCAGGTTACAAGATGGTAATCGAAAAAACACCGTCAATAGTGTGAAAGGTTGGTATTTATTTTATTTTTTGTAAAGTTAACTCTGTTAGCGCAGTTTTTAACGTGATGATTTACAGTTACCGCCCCAGTCTGATTTTAATGACGATTGGTTTTTATTATCTGATAAATTTCAGTACGGCACTGTTGAAATGTGCGTGTGTAGAGGAATATGTATTAATAGTGGTCTCATTAATTTTTCAGATTACAAGATGGTAATCGAAAAAAAGTGTCGGTAGTATGGAAGGTTAGTACCTTTTATTCTCTAATTTGATTTTCTTTATGGGCAATTCCCATGATGATAGTTATAGTAGACAAGCATATACCTGAACTAAATTTATGTTGATTACTTTCGTCTGACAATTCCCAGAAATGAAGAGGTTATGTTTATGTTACAAAATGGCCGGCATTTATTTAACACGTGTTTTTTTTGTCTCTTCCTTGCTTACAGCCTTTGCGCCCTAATAAATACAATCGGTATCGTTGCGAAGAGCAATTATTCCATTCTATTTCATTCAAACCAGCCTTGTTGCTGCGGAGAATCACAGTCGTATCAACTTGCAATAGGTATGTATTCAAACACTATTGCATATCTATGGAAGGCAATGATGAGCTTTTAGTTATCCCTGTCATAAAGACAAGCTTGATGATAATGGTATACTGATAATTGCCTTACAAAAATGGAATTGATATTGTAGATCAAGTTAATATTTGCCAGACATTTAATTGCCTATATTGCTATTTTCATTGCAGCATGGCGGAGTATGCTGGAACGGGTGGAACGTGAAAGCAGTTTTGAAACATGTGGATCTTCTAAAATAACAGCTGTATGATGAATAAAGTTTTTTGTGACACAAATTTTTTTTTTTTTTTACCTTGGGTGGAAAATTTTATTTTATTTAGTGAAGTTGAGAACTATATTTGCAAAAATGAGGTGAAGAACTGGGTTGCTTAAAAAAATTGGCTTATGAAACTGAAACGAATGAAATGCAAGTTGGTGTTTAAAGGTAATCTGAAACACTTATTTTTCAGCACTAAAATTTCGCGGCACGCTGTGTTCAAGATCAGTTTTGCTTAGAGGGTTGGATAATCACGAGAGGATCTAAAGTTCTGTAGACTTTAATAGGGACGATTTACCACCCACGAAATATAAAAGTATAAGCCACAAAATATGCAATATGCTAGTTAAGTTTTAACATGTCCCCTGAAAAGTAACAAGAAAACTCGAAAATGCGAGTTTCGGTTATTTAAATATTTTGCAACTGCTTGAAGACGTGCAATCAAAACATTCATGGTAAATATAGTGAAAAAGTAATATGGAAGGGATCTACGTATGTGACAAATATGCTCAAGAATTTTCAATCGAAAAACATTTCCAAGTTCGTTCAAATATGACACTACAAATCCTCGGTGTTACTACGTGAATGAAAAAACCTAAAGTTATTACATAAAAGAGCTGGCATATCACTTTTTACTACTTTATAAAATAAAAATTTGTGTATATTGCACAAAATTCTCAAAAGAGCATCTCAAAAACTTTCACATGTTCGGTGATATGTTGCCTTCTGCGGACATTATAAGCAAACGTTATATTAGCGTTCATAGCTCTCTTTAATCCAGACAAGTTTTCAATCAATTCCTGATATGACTACAAGACAATACACAATCTGTGGCGTAAGTATAGCATAAGCTAATTTATATTTTACTGTAAGCGGGAAGAAAGTAGCAGCAGAATAAAGCCTAATATGAACTTCAAATGTTTATTATTTTTATTATTTTTTTTTATATTTATTATCAATAATTACTTCCACACGTCTGTGGTGATTAACAAAATCAGTCGGCGATGTTTCTAAGCAAACATCAAGATTTGACTCGTTAGTTATTGGCAGAACCAAGCAGAATAGCCTTGTTCTTACACAGATTAATAAGTAATGAATTTCTGATTTCACTCTGCAAAGAGAATGATGAGCGATGTGAGCGGAAAAAAGTATAATGTCATCCCCAAAAACAAATAGATTGCACACGCTAGAAACAATACATGCAGAAACATCGAACAGTAGTGGACCAAGGACAGATCCTTGTGGGACACCAGATGTGAGTTGAACGCAATTGGAACGTACACCAAACAAATTCACAAATTGAGACCTATTAGCTAAATACGACATTACAAATCTACAAGTAGATCTTGAAAAATTAAATTTCAATTTCTTAATCAGTCACAAAGCGAATACTATTAAATGCTTTAGTAAGTTCTAAAGAAACTAAAACATTTAGATATCCACGTTTAACATTTTGTCTCACAGTGTCAGTAGGACGTAGTGCTATATCCTTTGCGAAAAGCATTTTGAGATTGAAAAATATGATTACGAACATGGCAGATCATTTAGGTTTTCATAATTTGCTTAACAACTTTGCACAATATTGATAAAATTAAAATTGGTCGTAGATAATGTAGACTATTGATAATCTCAGACTTAGGATTTGGAACAACACACGCTGGAAAGCTGGAGCTTACAGACGGAAATATGAAGCTTATTTGTATCGAGTTAAAAGTATGTAAAATTAAGTCCGACATATATATTGGTAAATGATTTTTTAAAAACTGAGTAGAAATATCGATACCAATAGATTTAAATTTTATCCCATCTAACGGACCCAGTGCATCAGCATCACTACTGACACAACTAAACGAAAATGAGTTTTCGTCATCAATCAATTATCTACACTAAAATCAGTACTATGCGTGTTTCCAGGCCCTACAGCACGAACAAAATGATCATTTATGCTATTTACATCATTCTTATAAGATATTTGGCTTTCATGAGCAACTTAAATTCTAGCACAAGCCATAACCCAGAAGAATCCAAAACTCCTAACAGCCGACAAAATATTTTCTTTTACATTTCCAAATAATTGATCAAGCTCTATTACGGAACTTACGGTGAACTCTTCGCCTTTATTCCGTATGATGTTGAACATATTTTTTATAAGCCAAATCTCTCAATGAATAATTTCAGGTGAATTCATCCAGTTATAATCACAAGAACGTAATTTCTTTTGTCTAATCGAAATATATGAAAATAAATTCTCAATAAGAGAAGAAGTAACAATACATCAACATTTTAGTTGTTAGGAATTAAAGTTTCGCCAAATTCTGACAAAAAAGCTATGGAAGCCTTTCCAATTAATGTTATTGAAATCACGGTATTCAAATAAATATTTCTTCAATATGTTGAACGGTAATTCTAAGAGATGCAAATATTAAGGCGTCATGGGATATAGATGGACATTGAACCTGACTAGAAAAAGAATGCATAACTATCACTTACCAACATAAAATCCATTAATGAAGTTGACCCGTGTACTGCATCGAAATGTGTTGGAACAGAATTAGCTATTACAGAAAGATTCAGCGTTGAACACAAACAACGGAGTAAGCTAGTTTTGCAAACGTTAAACAAATTCATGGCAGTTACAGCGTCAAGCAACATGCCCAAATAGTAAAACTTTGCTATCAAAACTTGTTTTCTTGTGACAACCACGAACGACAGTGCACACATAGACCAGTCGATTTTTCAACGTTTGGTGGCCAAATGTGAGTCTACTGCTACCTCATTGTAACGTATTAACCTTAATTAAAGCACTTACTAATAATTGGAATTGTGCAGTTAGTGGCATCAGTATTCAATGAACGCTAAGTTTATTGAAATCCATTCCAGTGATTCAAAAATATTAAAGTATTATTTACCTACTCTTTCAGTACATCTGTAATTGATATTTCCTGATAAATACAATTTGAAGATCATGAGGAAAGTAATACAGCGTCGATAATTTACGCTTACGAAAGCGTTATTAATGAAGTGTGTCGTTATCTAACGAAGGCTTTTTCCATATCCAACGGAAGTACAACACAAAGCTTCTAATTGCAATAATGCAGTTTCAGCAAATTATTATTAGAATAGTCTTATTTAGTGTTTCCAAATTTTTCAAACTAAACTAAACAAAATATAAAATATAGTATTAAAATGTGTATGGATTTTTTGAAATGCAACAGAAAAATAATCTAAATAACACGAACTTAAGAAAAACTTGTAAAATGCCATTTACTCGTAAAAGATTCTCAGACAAAGCATATCCAAAGCGGGGTTTCCTGCTTTTTCACAGATAAAACCTCACGATTTACGACTTTATGATATTACGGAAATACTCATAATATTCGGAACAAAGGTAAATATGAAAAATGCAATTAGTTGGTGATGGATGTTAAATTTGAGATATTTGAAAAAAGCAAATGTGAGCTGCCCCATAACACAACTTTGTCTGGTTCTAAAAACATAAATAAATTAATTATAATTATTTGGAGTAGTATTTATTTCAATTTATGCCTATTGTGATTAACCAGTTTGGAAATGTAAAATTGTTAACGTGGTTAAAAAAAACTTGCAATTTGGGCTGAATTAGATACATATATCATTCAATATTTAATTTTTTCTCAATTTTATTACTTCCCTCTATATCGCCTACTTTTTGGTGCACTTTAATTTTAGCGTTATAGGTAAATAGTTACTAGTTTAATGTTATATTCTAAGTTATATTTTGTTTTTCAATGTCAGCAGTATTTATTTTATGCATTTTGTAATTTGCTTAATAAGGCTGTTCAATAAATGAAATGAAAATGCTATGGTGGCTATGGTCGTATAAGGCACAAGCTGTCCAAAAAGAAACGGAGATGCTACCGAATGTCAGCAATTAAACCAAACCAACTATATGTTGTAATATGTTGGTATCCAGTTTAACGGAAGGAAAAGCAAAGATGACAATGTAGATGAGCTAAGCTGAGCGTTACAAATATTTCGATGTGCATTTATAGACTAGCAAACTTGGTCGCAACTCCTGAATGACATTATTGATATATATATATTTATTTATTATATTTAATATTATATTTAAAGGTGACTCGAATTGTATTGATGTCCTTCAGACCAAAATTGAAGATGACTTACAATAATTTAGGTATTAATCCACCTAAAACCAAAACGATCCTCTTCTTACAATATGAAGAGTGCGATTTACATTTGAGCTACAACGACAGTACAATTGAATTCGTGCACAGTTTGAAGCGTTTATGAGTAGTAACAGTTGGTGAAAAGTTGAGCTTTGGTCGGCACGTTGATAGCATAGTTGCTTGTATGTATTGTCGACTTCGTTGCCTCTATAACACTAACCATATCGTTATGCCAATTTTTTTGTGTTGTTTAGATTCATGGTGGAACTAATTAATAAGTGCAGTCTACGAAGATTACAATTATCGTTTAATGTTGCCATGCCATATATGTATACACTTGCACTAGCTCACAAGCGATATATCCATTCGCACAAACGGCTGCACATTCTATGATTTCATAAGATTTAGATCACTGCTTTTATTTAACAAAACTCATAAATTCACATGTCCTCCCCTTTTTACGTGATTTTTGTCTTTACAAATCCCACAGGTTATAGGAACTTAATCCTCCCTAAAATAACATATTTGATTTCTTGTTCGAGTAGCTCGGCAATGCAACTTATTACCAACTTTAAACTGTCGTATTACATTTTCAAAAGCAACTCTCGATATTTTCATCTGACAATCCAGATACGCAATATTTTTTCTTTTATTCTTTGTATCTTGGGAACATAATGTGACTTCCACTCATATCAATGTTATTTTCTTATATTCTCTCTAATTGAAATGAATATTAATATTTATTTTTTTTTCTCTAATTGATAATTTTTTTTTTTGATTAATTCCGATATTATATATGTCTACATCCCCCATTTGAACCAATGAGAGTAGTTTCTCTTTTTATAAGTTTGAAATGCGTTAAGCCATTTAAGTTGTATGTTGAGATTTCATATTTAATTGGCCGTGGGGCTTCTAGCCACGAGTTGCAAATAAAAATTAACTAAAGAGTTTTTTCTTTAAGCAGATTAATAAACTTCCTTTCCATTCAGTCGACAAAATCGATGTTGTGATTTTTCTCTACAGACTGTGACAAATAAATTGAGAAAATTTTAATTTTTTCTGCTTTCTGATTTTGCACATTTTACCACACTTTCCGCTCTCAAGCCACTTTTACACACAGTAAAACTTTATTTATTTTTTTATAATCGTACATAATACGTGATATATATAAATATATATATTCTACAGCTTTAGTATCTTTTAGATACTGGAGCTTCATCAAATCATAAATCTACATAGAATAGTGCATACAATTTAATGATAATTTATGTTAAAATTATTAGAAATTAAAAACATGGATATAATGATTATATAAATATATCGAGGTTTTAGTAACATAAACATCCCCAGTAAGCCCTAAATAAAATAAGAATTCCTGGAACAACTCTCTGTAAATTACATCAATAGATATTGATTGAAACTGTTAAACATATAGCGACAGTCATTCAAAATTTATTCACCTATTGACGTTTAAAAATTGTTCATAATCAGCTTATATAGTGTAATAACTTGCGCTATCTTCTCAGTAGGCCCTTTTGCAAACGCATCAACATTGCTGTGTATACACTTATATATACCTAGACAACTTCACCCTTATTTCCCCTTAACGACAGCTGTATTCTTTCGCGGACCCGAATGCCTTTGGCGCGACAAAAATGTTTGACCCTGGCCCAATAACATTGTCAACTTGGAATCAATAACATCTCTTTGGGTATTTGCACATAGCCTATAGAAAGCCGAAATCATTAAGCTTTCCTCCATAGTTGATAGTTTAGCCGGTCGGCTGTCCTCATTCTCTTGCACACTCTCCAAAAGATTGACATCTGAGACGTTCATGGCTCTTGGATCAATATTTTTTATTATTTCCTTTGTTCTTTCCACACATTTGCGGTACTTTGCTTCGTATCCCATAATTTCTTGGTCCCTGGCAGCCAAGGTATTCTCCAATTGGGTGAGTTTATTTTGAAGTCCTACGTTTTGGTTAATGGATTCATCTAATTGCAATGCTTTTTGCTCATTAAGCTCCAGCAACTGGCGTATTTGCTTGGTAAGTTCCGCATCTTTAGTGTTGCTGGATTCGTCGCTGAGTGAGTGATGCGTTAATGTCATGATACGTTCATTGGCTGCTTTTAGTTGTTCACGCATATTATCATTGCGTCTATTAGCATCATCTAGCAGTTGCATTAAAGCTGTTTGTCCTCCTTGTCCCTCACGCAAGGCCTTATTTTCGAGCTCTAAGCGGCGTATTTTCTCACTCAGCGTCGTGGGTTGCAGTTCCTTGGATACTGTGTTGGCATTTACGCTGCCAGAACTCGCGCTCCCCGAGAGTTGACCACACTTCAGCTCATCGATAGTTTCTCTTAGAGAGTCTCTTTCTTTGAGAAGACCATCTTTAGCTCGTTGCAGAGAAGACAAAGTTTCTTCCATTGTTTTGTTATCGAATTCCAGTTTTACATTCTTGCTCATTTCCTTGTCCAGCTTGGCATGTAGATCTTGAATTTCATTTTTGTACAGCTCTATTTGGCCCCTCAAAGTGGCACATTTCTTTGCATCTTCCTCAAATTGCACATTTTGTTGCAGATATTCTGCACTTCTTTCGTCGAGCATCTTTAGTTGTTTCTTTAGATCGGTATAATCTTCCATTTTCTTTTTAAATGTTTCCACTTGGGCTTCGCAAACTTTGAGTTTTTCATTGGATTCTCTTAAAATGTCAATCTCATCCTTGAGTAATGCTAATTCGGTAGTGGTTTTGTTCAGTTCTTCGATTCTTTGTTGTAGCAACTGCAACTCAGTTTCTTGTTGTTGGGACTTTATCCTTAGGTCTTCCCGTCCAGCCTCTGATTGAAGTAATTCTTCCTTCAGGTGGTCCAATTGCCTGCGCATATCATGGAATCTTGACGAACCCGCCTGCACGGGACCCAAAGACACACCGTCTTCGCCAATTGTTGATGTCGTTTCCAATCGTTTTATATCCTCCTGCAACTTTAACACTTCTGCTTTCAGGGAAGCTTTCTCTTCCAGCAAGAGCACTGTTTTCTTTTCCATTTCAAAGCATTTTTGTGCCAAACGATCGCGTTCTTCTACCAAGGACTTTGATTCGAAATTGGCAATGCTTATAGGATTCCTGGACATCGAAGAACCCTGGCAGCAGGACTCCAATTCCTGTAAGGCTCTCATAATATTTGCTTGCAAGGACTCTTCTAAACACATAATTTCACGTATATAATCTTGCTTTGCCAAACAGTTGACGGCACAGCCCAATATTAGTTGCAACAGACGCTCCAACTCTACCATGTCGTGTTTCTCAGCAATACGCATGGCATCTGGTCGTGGAAAATCGGCCAACGAGTAATTTAGGGTGTCGTTGTAATGGTCGTATAAGGCTTCCACGACTTTCTTGAGATTGCTCATTTTCAAACGCCAATTTGCCCCTACGTCGGTCTTTATTTTGGACAGCCACGCTTCCGTAAAAGTTTCCGGAACGAATTGATTGAGAGCCTGAGCCATTGCCACACCATCGGACAGTTGTTCGGCACTTGCATGGGGAGCAGCTAATTTTAAGGTCTGGAACCACTCGATTAAACTTTGGCACATATCACCCATATCAGTTCTTTTAAATAAACTCGTAAAAAATCAGGCCGCACTGATAATATAATAACACAAATGATATTGACAAAAATTATCAAAACACCAAAGAAAGTGCACTAACAATATTATTTCATCGAGACAAGTTAACATTCCTTGGTGAGTAACCGGACGGCGTTGCCAGACTAAAAGTGGACTGATTTCTATCAGCCGGTAATGCTTACATGGCATTCGCATGACTACTGTGGTCGTATGGCTTGAGGTTTTATTTTACGCAATCACAGATATCTATGAGAAGGGCACATGATGTGGCTTGAGAAACGTCGTAACATGGGATTTCAGTAGCAATTTGGAACAAACACAAAATAATAAATGCTTATAATAATCAGTATATAATAGCCGTTTTCTCGTGAAAAAATTTAGCGGCTTTGCCAACTATTTCATGTTGGTCTCCAACATTGAAATGGAAATAACAATGTGTTCAATTAATATATTTGTAAATTTATGTCGTTTTGCGTTATCACTTCACAGGTTTACATATATTTCATCGAAAATGTTATGGCGTCAAAAGTTATTTGTATAAATTTCAGTATTGCAATAACAATAACAATAACAAAAACAAAAGATGGTATTGTCGCTTAAAAAAAATTATTGTTTTCATGGCCAAAAATCAGCTTAGTACCTGCCGTAAGTGTAGTACTACATTCTTATAGCTATGTAACGTGAAAGTTTCTTGAAAAACGTATGATTTTTTAATGCAAACTTCCTATAGCTTTTCCATCACGTATTTCTTCCTACAAAATATTTCGCTTCCATTTCCTCTTGGTTTTTATTTCTGTCATCTATTGACAAATATTTCGTCACAATGATATGTTATCATAACTAATTATAATAAATAATTAAATGTTAAAAGTCATCAACATTAACGTAAACATTTAAGCAAATTGACCACATAATTAACCAATTTTTCTACTATGTCTGTAAGTGATATGTTCTTAAGAGAAAATTTTCAGCTCAGATCACATTACAATCTAAAAAGTTTGTGTTTTGAGAATTGCGCCATTTGTTTTTCAAAATCTTTTTGAAATCAAAAATCAGAGAAGATAGCTTGTTGTTTAGCTAAGAGCAATTTCTTGCTGCGGCGCAACTCATTTCATGAGAAAAAAAGTTGGTATGTGTAATAAAATCTCGAAATCAGAAATTTTGAGTTGGTATGTGAACTAAACGTGCATTCTTTATTATGTATATTTGTGTCATAAAAGTATAACCTACAATTTTAGGAAAACATATCCATGACACATTTTCTACTCCAAAAAAACTACTAAAGTAGTCCCATCGAATTTTCGAATTATCGTACATATTTCCGATAGTTTCCAGAATACTGTTATTTTGATTTCGAATTCGTTGGAAAACAAAATTGAGTCTAAAGGCTATTGGCTATAAAGGCTGCATCTAGGTGTTCTTAGATTTTGTTAATGTCTTGTATATATAAACGATTGGTTCTGGGAAAAACTAATGGTACGATAGCCAAAATTGTTCAAACTCTTACAAACATACAAGAGTAATTGATGTTTATAAAGTCCATAAATAGGCAATATGGATTTACAAACATTAACATAGAAAGATATAGTTGAATGAAAATTTGGTAAATTTTAAATTATTTTCAGTGCTTTATTCTGCATAATTTGTAACGATTTCATAACATTTGTTTTTTTGTAACCATATATTAACACCATGTAATTTAGGTGACTTTGAATAAGGGCTTGATGAAATAATATTTTGGTTTCCACATTCAATTTGAATTTCATTTTGTATAATATACCAATAGCTGGTGCTATTTTTGATTTAATTTCAGTTAGCATATTCAACTATTAGGGCAATATCCCGTTCCATGTTAATTTTCAAAGTCAAATCGTAACTATATGGATAAAATAAGCAAACGTCATCTGCAAACATATACATTTTACCAACAAGGTTCAAATTACAAATATCATTCAAAAAAGTTGAAAATAATAGCGGCCCTAGACAGCTACCTTGTGGTACTCTACATTCAACATTTACCATTTCACTTTTACAACGGTTTAAAGTAATTTTTAAGTAATTCCAGCTCTTTCCTTGCCACTCCATAGAATTCCAATTTCTGTAGCATTATTTCATGATCAACTAAATCAAAAGCCTTCGTAAAAATCAAAACATATACCTGCAACACCAACTGAACTATTACAAAAATGTCAAAATGCGGTGAACTTCAAAGCTTCCGGCTTCTTAATTATTAGAAAAATGTTTCGTAAAATTAATTGAATAATTTTATTATTAGTTATTGTGAGATAACGACCTCACTGAGTTTCCGTCTTTGGGTTAGTTTCGTGTTTGAAAGTTACTTAAAATCCATCGTCCGTTCTGATAAAATCTACAATTTGCCGTCAATGTGAATGTCCTATAAAAAAAAACATCCCTAGTTTTAACGCATTTTTACAGCTTGTATGTTGGCATCACTTTTCACTTACGCATCAAGATTATCATCATTCCGTTTTGTACGTTGTTTGTGAATTGTTTACAATTAAACAAGAGGGTTCATACCGAGTTAGAAGTAATTACAAAAAGATATTTTACGGTGTACAGAACTTTTCGGAGATGTCAGAAAATCACGGTCACGCAATGAAGATGTTTTCGTATCGTATACCCGGGGGTCTTTGTACCAAAACGTATATAACGCCAGAGGGTAATTTAAAATTCGATCCACCTGTATATGAGCAGCGTTATACCTCAGCTGTGCGTATTATTGAAGACCCCTGTTGGAAACAGCAATTGAAAAAGGTATACACCACTATTTCTGCGGTAGACATTTTGTTGGTTTCTCAGTGATGGCCACTTGATTTAGTAATGCTGGTGATAATGCTTACATTTCTAGATTGTTGATTTTGGTTGTGCTGAAATACGTTTATTGCGGTTGATGAGGCGCATTCCGTTTGTGGAACATATCTTAGAGGTGAGTGAGCATGAAAATACTTAGGTACATATGTATGTGCGTATCACCATTCGTGATACTAAATTCACTAAACAGTTGAAGATAGTAGGAAATATAAAAGTCTTCTTGTTGTACAGTGCCTTTTTGTTGTCTGTGGGATCTAATATGTATGTCCTGCATTCAATTCCTTAGTGTTTTGAAATTCATTGTGATAGAGATGGCAACGACATCGTGGTGAATTTTTCAGCTAAATTTGAAGAGAGCTATTATTATTTGCAAATGATATTTTTTCGGCTTAGGTAAAATAATTTGATTATTGTTTTGTGTAGTGAAATAAGTTTCGTATGTTGTTGTTGTGTGTAAACAGAGAATTAAACTATAACCGCTATTAAAAATAAACGATGGCAGTTGGTAACTGAGGAGGTAATCCCAATAGCAAATTATTTCTTTCGCTTCGGTTTTCGAATTTTTGTATAGAAACTGCATTTTATGGTTTAGAGTTCATATTCATAAATATTTATTTATGAAAGACCGATTTAAAATTTAATCGGCATATAATGTAGAAATATAACATGTTTGGTATGTAATGCTCACAATTTAATTAAAAACACAAAATTTTACCTGGAAAGTCTGAAGATGTTACAGAATGTGCTTTTTGTAAGAATCGGGACATAATTTGAACATTTTGAACGGCATGGTAGTAAATTATAAATTGATGCTACTCTTACTGCAAAAGCACGATCCGCGAGCTGTTTAGTGCGAGTAGAATGCGAAAATGTAAGCGAAATAGAAGAAATTGAGGATTACAAAGTCGAACAACTTTATAAAATAACAACAAGGACCTCAAATCGATAGAATTTATGAGCAAATTTAACACTCTGCTTGCAGATATAGTTCAGGAAGACTTTGGTGTTTGCTCGCTAAAATTCGATAGTATATTCCATACAACAGAAGTATATTTAAACACAGACCTTGAGAATGATATATGCCATATTAAAAACAAAATCGCTTGCGTCATATGAATGAGATATGGAAGAGCTTTTTAAGTCCAAATAAGCTTGCCCGCATTCCATTTTTAGACTGTCAACGGGAAATACATTTTAACGACGATTCCGAATGTCAGTTTGAGAAGCATTTACCAAACTCACTGATTACTACTCAAAATCTTCGCCAAACACATCGAGGTAATCGCCGCTTAAATAATGAACGGTAGCTGCGTGTACTAACCATCGCGCTACCTTCGTTTACATATGTATGTATCGTATATAGTAGCATACGAAGTTCATGTCAGCGGTGGAAAAATCATTTCAAAATAAAAAGATAGCAACGGACCCAAATGCCTACTCCAAAGAAACCAAATAAAAATGTGTTGGATTGCACTACTCATATAGAAAGAATGGCACTCTTCATATAGGTTTTTGTTTGGTAAATAAATTAAGTTGGATTTGGAAGGTTATGTAGTATTGCCAAAACTATGTTTATGTGAGCAGTATCTTCAAAACAATGTTATTGTATGAATAGTGTCACCTAAGTCGATTTCTTATTAGAAAAGCGTCATCTAAGTCTTTAAATTTTTATGTCTAAAAATTAATATTTAAACAAGAAATGCATTGTGCAATATAGTTTAATCGGCCTGTTTTCAGTTAAAGTACTAAAGCACTTTTCTGCATTTAAGGTTTTAGCTAAAACCTCGCTTTATCTTAGACATGTTATGCATGAAAAGTATTGTTTAAAGTTTTATGTACTGCCTAAAGTACTTTTTCATATGAAAAAGATCGTCTAAGCTATTTTCTTTCGGGAAATGAGACGTGCCCGTGCAAAAATGACAAGGTTCATTTCTATAACTTGCATCACATTCATGGCTAATATTTTTAAAGATCACTGAATTTGTAACTGATTTCGTTTTTACGTTCTTGCTATCGCGTTGTTATGATTTTGTTTTCTATGTTTTTTCGCTGAATAATGTATGCGACCAATGTAATTTACTCAGATATATTGGCCTAAGGTCATTATTTGACTCAAAAAAACCCTCAATATTTTTAACATTTGCTTAATTTTTCGCATTCCATTCGTAATAAACAACTCTTATGGATTGTGTTTTTTGCTGAGAATAGAAATAATGATCAATTTGCTACAAACCCTTCGAAAATTACCAAATTTTTTTATCATTTCAATAACATTTTCGTTACAAGTCATATCGCGAGCACAGCTTATTATATTTCGACTATCTTCTGCATTCGTCTTATGTACATGACGCTGAATTACAGTAATTATGTAGTAGTAGTTCACGTCCAAATTCCAAAAAAAAAAAAAAATAGTTACGCACATATTTCGTAGTACTATGTTACGATCTTCCATTGTATAAAATTCCCTTCGCAAAAATTTAAAAAATTAGTTTCGTTAAACATTATTTATGTAGAAAGTGTTCAGCAGAATGAGATTCATTTTTATTTTTAATTTGGTCCAATTGACACGCATTCATGCCAAGTGGAGAAAGGTGGAAAGTAAACAAAGAAATTTGAAAATATAATAAGCAGAAGGGGAGAAAACATCAATGGTCAGTCTGTCTCTTGGCGTTTCTTAAAAATGCGCTAATTTTAAAAAAACTGGATACTTTGGAAAAAAATAAGACCTAAATTTTTCAAAATATACTCATACATAGCATTCTTGTAGACCAGCGTGTGACCTATAACACAAGAACAATTTGGAAGTATATTTCCGCTCCAATTTATCACGAATATTATGTCATTCAACTAAAATAATATGACATCAAAAACTGGAAATTAAAGTATCTAAGCTCAAATACGAGCTCAATTAAATCTTGTATGCTTATATAATAAAACACGTTAATGGGGCTAAGTGTCTATATGCAAACGGATACATCTGCCAAAAAGTGTATTAGATAATGGAACATTTAACTAAAGTATGTGTTATGGTTTAGAAAATTACAAAACAAAAACCGTTTTCTGAATTCGAATAGCTATACAAATACGATAAATTTCTACATTGACAACAGGGGTTTTGAAATTTGTAAAAACAAAGGTAATTTGATGAACATAGGACATATTTAAATAAGTATATGAGTTTAAAGTAGTTGACTACGATATCTCATTTTCTTTAAGAAACTTCAAAATTCTTCATCTAACTAGGAGCTTTACGCGGTCTGCATGATCTGGTACATGCAGCACCGAAGGTTGGAGTTGTTATATTTGTTTCGACTTCAGCAAGACAAGGTTAATTTTCTATTGAATCGGAATTTGGTATTTAATCTATATCCATTCCCGGCATCATCTCATTTGCTCGTCCCACGTTTTGATCTGTTTCCATTTGTTCAGTTATTGAAATAATTGGTGAGACTTCCATTTGCTTTGGTAATTGGAACATTTCCAACAAAATGTGAATAGAGTCGACATCGTCCTACAATATCTCATTTTCTTTAAGAAACTGCAAAATCCTTCATCTAACTAGGACCTTTACGCGGTTTGCCTAATCTGGTAGGTGTAGCACCGACGTTTGGAGTTGTTATATCTGTTTCGACTTCAGCAAGACAGGGTTCATTTTCTATTGAACCAGAATTTTGTATTTTATCTACATATATCCATTTCCGGCGCCATCTCGTTTGCTCGTTCCACATTTTGGTCGGTTTCCATTTGTTTAGTTATTAAAATAGTTGGTGAGACTTCCATTTTGCTTTGGTAATTGGAACATTTCTAACAAAATGTGAATAGAGGTCGGCATCGTCCTCGTGACCATTAAATCTTTTCTTTATTTGATTTGCATGAGACCGTGTTTATTTTTTCTTTTCGCTTTAAAACACTAAGACGTAATTAACACTTGCCATACGTTCTATGATTAAGCCAGGCAAACAACTATATTTGTTTTCCCTAAATATTTGTGCATATATGAACCTTCTTTTCCGGTATGAAACATTTAGGGTTTTCTTTATACTTCTTATTAAGCATAGTATCCTGCTTCACATTGCGATATTTTGGTATACTGGCGACTTTTGTTTTTAGTAGATCCAATGTCGTTTTGATTCTCCGATTAAGGAACAATTCTGATGGCGATTTTCCATCAGATTTTGAAGTGGGTCTATATGTTTGCAAGAATGTTTCCAAGTTTAACTTGTTCCTTCGTTTTTAAGTTTAGCTCGCTTCAAAATTCCAACGCACCGTTAAGCTTGCCCGTTAGATTGCGTGTGGTACGGAGCTGTTCTAAAGTGAGTGATTCCTCTATCCGTCACAAACTTATGAAATCTGGATCTGGATTACCATATCTTGCAAACATTTCAGTTAGTCTTGAGGTTATGGTTGGTGATGTTATGTTGCAGGTTTCAAAAGTTTCTGGCTATTTCAAAAAAGATTCAACTATAACGATATAGTACAAGCCATTGAATGACCCTGCTATATCAATATGGATGCGATCCATTGGTGCAATCGGCCAAGATTGTAATGTATGCCTGTTTGGTGCAGGTGCTGTAATCACGTATTGTTGACAATCGCGAACATAATTTCCTATCTCTTCGTCGATTCTAGGTCAATACACGTGGCTTCTGGCTAAGGCTTTCATTCTTTCCTTCCCTGGATGTCCACGGTGAAGTTGTCGTAGAATGCCTTAGTCTTGGCGGTATTATAATTCTGTCCTTGAATAAAAGACAACCTTGCACTGTTAACAAATCATCTCTTCGGGCGCAATAAGATGCTAGATCTGGATCAATTTTGTTTTTCCATCCATTTTTCAAAGAATTCATTTACAATTGTCCGTTGCATTCTAAACCATGTTTAATGTAACTGGAAGATTTTTGATGTGATCGTCTAAAGCTGATTTACAATCTTTCTCCAGCATTGCACATGCAATTACGACGTCTTCATCTGGTTGTAGCTTTGTGTTGATTAATCTTGACAAGACATCAACGCATCCGAATTTGTCTGAATGAACGTTCTGAATCTTAAAGTCATACATCATCAACATTAACACCCAATGTTGTAGCCGATTCGCTGCATACGCTGGTATTCCAGCTTTACTTCCGAAAATTGCTAATAGCGGTTTGCGGTCAGTACAAAAGGAGAATTTCGTTCATATATATATACATATATCGATGAAATTTCTTGACTGCAAATATTATATCAACACCTTCTTTTTCTATCTCTATCTAAGAGTAATTTTTCTCGGCCCATGTCAATGTTTGTGAAGTATGAGCTGTAATCTTTTCTAAATAGTGTGGGAGTATGTGGCATATGAACGGACCAATGCTTTTCTCTGATGCGTCTGCTGAGACTTTTATCGGCAAGTCTGGGTTATAGTGATTTAACAGCAAATCTGAATTTAAAATTTCTTTGAACTTTTTAAACGATTTCTGCTAGGCAGCCGACCATTGATATTTTGTATTATTTCTGAGACGATTATCAAGTGGTGCTCTAAGATTGATCATTTCAGAAATGTATATTCCATAATAGTTTATGGATCCCAGAAAAGATCTCAGTTCCGATGTGTCTTTTGGAGGAGGTAACTCCAAAATAGCCTCTATTTTATCAGGATCCGAATGTAATACTTTTTGAGACATGATTCCCAAAGTATTTGACTTTCTTGACGAAAAACTTGAATTTTTCGAATTTAATATGAAATTTGAATTCAAGTAGACGTTGAAGCACTTTATTGACATTCTTAATATGTTCCTCCACTGTAGAACCCCCAATAATTATCAGTGTACGCTGCTGCGACTTCGATTCCCATATGCATAGTGTCTATAATTTGTTGAAATGCCCAGGAGCGCCTTTGGCATCTGGTGTTAGACGATTGAATTTATGAAGTCCTTTGTAAATATTGATAGTCCGTCACTTCTGTTTGTAAATATGTGTGAGGTGTTGAGGATACCTGTATAACTCCTGTGGAATTCTTTTACTTTGGTTTCAATTGGAATATACATCCTTATCTATTATACGCCGCCCGTAGAGAATAATTTCAAGCGCTTCGATCTTCTGTGTTTTCTCTCCAATTCGTCACATCAAGCTTCGGCAGTATTTCAAAAGCCTGGTCCTTCCAACGGAGTTTTGGTCGTCCTCTTCTGCGCTGTCCATCGAGTTCGTTGTCGAAAACCTGCCGTGCCGAAGCATTTGAGTCCATCCGCACAACATGATCCAGCCAACGCAATCGCTGTATGTTAATACGTTTGATCTCGTCGATGCCGGCATATAGCTCATACAGCTCATTGTTCATGCTACGCATGAACGATGAAAGGTCCATATATTTTCCGGAGTATTTTCCTCTCGAAAACTTGCGTCATAACCCAGGATTCTGCGCCATATTAAAAGGAACGTAGAACAAACGTCTGGTACAGTCGGATTTTTGTTTGTCGAGAAAGGGCTTAATCATTGAATCGCTTCCTTAGCCCATAGTAACATCTGTTAGCAAGCAATACTCTCTTCTTTATCTTTATTCGTTTTGTGTACAGCGAAACCGAGGTAGGTGAATTCTCCCACCACTTCAAAATTATAGTTGTCAACGTTCACATAGCGTCCCAAATGAGTAGATTCTTTGTTCGTTGAAACCAATAACTTTGTTATGTTCTCGTTTACTACCAGTTCATTTTTGATGCTTCCTTCTTGATCGTTGACAAGGTTGCAGTAACATCTCGCAGTTTTCTGCCAATGATGTCTATGTCATCTGCATATGCGAGTCACATATTGCTTTTGTTAAAGATGGTACCAGATGTGTTAACTGCAGCTTTCCTCATAATCATCTCCAACAGTATGTTGAAGAGGTAGCACGATAGACCGTCGCCCTGCCTAAATCCTCGTTTGTTGTAAAAAGGCTCCTCGCTAAGATCTTTGCCTATCTTTCACAAGACTTCGTGTCAGTCAGCGTCATCCTACAAAGACGTATAAGCTTCGTAGTAATTCTAAACTCAGGCATGGCTTCCTACACTTAGCTCGCCTTTTTTAAACACAAGACACAGTACACTTAAAATTTCAATCACCGGGCATGTTCTCCTCGAACCAAATCGCATTTAGGAGCTAATGCAGGCTGTTTATCAGCTCATCGCCACTAGTTTTAAACAGCTCTGCCATCAGCGCAATTTATACCATCGTCGATAAATGGGGTGATTTCCTCACTCGTGCTGCCGTCCGGAACTAAGACCTTATAAAAATGCTGTCTCAATAGTTTCAGCACATTCTGCGTATCTGTGACCAGATTTCCCTTGCTTTTCTTACGGGAGAGGAGCGTTTTTCCATTCCCCGTATTTCTTATCTTTTGGTAGAATTTTTGGGATTCACCTCTTTCCCTGTATATTCCTGTTTTCTCAATCTCACGCTTTTTCCACAACCGTTTCTTTCGCCTAAAAATTTGGTGTGCCTCTCTTCTCTGCTCCTTGTAGTGTTCCCTAACTACACGCGTTACAATTGGCTGCAGCGTTGCCCTGTATGCGACACTCTTCATCATACCAGGGCTTGTCTGAGCACGGGTTTCATACCCAAGGATGGGTTTTGCAGCAGTTGTTATTGAATGCGCAGGATCAGGGGCGTTTAGTTGTAGTAGTTTAATTTGAATGAATTTACTGTATTTATAAAGCAAACGCAGTGTAATGATAAAAAGTCCTAGGCCTACTAGTTGTTACACTTCCAGTCCTGAAGCGGTAAGGAAAAGACGCATGTTTTTGTCTCAGTATCATTATAATTATTACACTTTACAGTGTCGAATTGCGTCCGGGAACAGTAATCCAACCCGTTGTCGAAATATAAACCATAGATTGAGCTAAATAATTATAAGTGGTGCTTAGAACTTTGCTTGCATTTCCACTTCGTTCTTAAAGCAACTATTTATTCACGCTTGTAGGCCAAACAAACACAATTAATTACAACATACAGCTATTGAATAAAACCGCCATTAACACGATACTTGGTCGTATATTTTATAGCTTTTTATTTGATTTTGTTGTTTTATTGTTGATGTTTGGATTTTATTATTTTTTTTTTTTTTGTAGTTTAAAGATAAATTGTTCCTTATGAGTGTACGTGTGTGTTTTTTTACGTAGCCTAATATTATAATTAAAGGATTTTTGTTTCTTTTAAAATTTAAGATTTTAGTTTAGATATTGTTTACGTTTCTGTAATAATTAATTACTTTATGACTAAAACTACTTAATAATAATAAAACGATTATCCACAGAAAGAAGTGTTAAACAAGAGAGAAAAGCTTCATAAATGTTTTCTATAAAAACGGCTGACATAAAATGAAAAAATTATCAAACAAATGAAATAACATAAAAAGAATGTAACAAAAATTAAATGACATTATATTCAGATAATGATAACATCTTTAATAATGTAGTGGTTGAGAGGTGCCAGCGAAATGGTTTTATTTTCTTTTATATATATATATATAGGATGAATATTTATTTTGATTTGACTAATTTTTTTTTAATATAGAATGAATTGAATTCAATGTTTAGCGGAAATATGCACGTGTGTATATGTAAAAAAATATGTATGAATTATAAACTAAATACAACTCCAATTTCAGAAACATAAAAAACTCGTTATTAGGTATGTGGCATTTTCTTATAACGTTGCTTTTCAAAATTCAATTCTTGCCTTTTTTTAATCTACTATATTTATACTATATACTTGTATATTATATACTTGTATATGTGTTTTCAATAATTACTCAATGTTTTCATTATTATTATGGGTTCATTATTTACTAAATTGTTGTCAGTTTTTATTAACTATACTCAGTTTTAAGAACATCGCGAATCAGCTAAATCATTTTATTCTCATGGATTTATTGAAGAATTATTGAGGATTACGCGCTGAAATGATTTTTCCATATCAAGTTTAATGTTTTTCTCATATTTGTTGTTGAAAAATTAAAAATACAGTGTACTTTTAGTTGTAATGATGTTATTTCATGTTCAAAGCCTTTAATATTTTCAATATGTAATACTTTTTCCGTTAGGTTTTCTGTATATGAATTTCCGCTGCTTTGTTTTAATAATAAGACTTACAGAACAAATATATATGTATGTTGTTTCTACGATAATAATTATAAATATTTTTATATATATTTTGTTCATTAATATTTTCAGTTAATAATTACACACAAAACAAAAAAAATTGCCAACTTTCCGTTGCTTACTGTTTTCTATTCTCAAAACAAAAACTGCAACAACTTGAAATGTTTAAAAATAGGCCTATTTCAGTTTCATTTATTCAAACATTAATGACTTGAATAAATTTATATGGAAATTTAAGCCTATGGGCGATTCTGTTTTGCGTTTGCAAACAAATTATTTCCTGTAGATACGTGCATACACATTTTCAGTTTGGTGGTTGCTACTTTTCCACTGAAAACCCTCTGGACTAAAGTTTGAATTTGAATCATCTTCTAGAAGACCATCGGCGGATGCTTGTAGTCGTTCAGTCTTGACAAGGCATCGTCGTGTGCGACGTTCCCTTTTTGAGTGGTATATGGATTCTTGTTCTTGCTGCTGCTGCTGCTCTACCTCGCCGGCGGCCGAAGCAACAGCTGGTTCTGTATCACCGCTCGAAGGCGTTTTACGGTTGCCTTTGCTAATGGCGCTGCCACGTTTAACTGATTTTGTCGCCGACTTTTTCCGTTTTGCTGCTGATACCGGGGAGGCAGGAGTGTGGTGTGGTGTAATCTTTACCTTTTGACATCTTGTTCTCTTTCCAATAGGCGTTCCGTCGGATTTTCCCACAGCATTGTTATTATTTGGTGTCTTTAAAACAAGTCTCCTTGACACAGATGTTTTCGGAACTTTTACAGATACAATTTTGTTAGATTTTTGCAATTTACTCCGAACTCGTGAGTTGGTTGTTGTGGTTTTTCGGTGCTCGGATGTCTCTGTAGCTTCTGTTTCGGCATCTTCACTATCATCGGCGTATATGGGTTCATAGCCATCACATTCATCAATTTCTACATCCTGTCACAGGTTAAAAAGAGAAATGTTTATCAATGTTTTACTCTGCCAATTGTATGTTATATCTTCCTAACGAAAACAAATATGCAAACTCATTTTAGGAAACTGAGTAATTGTTTCTTAGGAAAACAAATATATGTCTTGTTTTTGTTAACAGCTTTCTTTTGCTGCCATCTTAAAGTTTCCTTTTTGCTCATCAAAATAGCTGTTCTATTCTTGTGTTCTAATATAGTGTTTGGAAATAGTATATATCATAACAAGTGATTAATTTAGTGTCGTGTTACATACCTCTTCCTTAAGCTCTTTAGCTTTATGTTCGCGCTTTATTTTTCTTTCGTCGTCTCTTTCTTTTTCATAGTCGTCCACGGTACGCCCCATGCGATCTAGAATTTCAAGTATGGCGTATGTTGGCTTTCCCTGATAACGTCTCACTATTGACTGCTGAACATCACTCAACTCTTCCTCGCGATCGAATTCTTTTTCAGCGCGTTCCCTGGCTATTTGATCAGGATCCTGCGATAGAATTTCCGTCCACGAAAACTTATTTTTCTTCGACGCCTTCTTGTCGGATTTGGAACGTAAGTTTTTGGGTGACACACGATTTGATAGAGTACGTTCGTGGAAAGGTGTACCACAGCTGTTTGTGTTCTGCATAATGCTATAGGCCGCATTGAGTACACCGTAGCTTTTGGTCATGTCGAAGAAATCATTCTTGTTCTCGATTTCTTCTTTGACTCTAACGCAAGTTCGTTGTATTTCCCGCATTTGCAGCCGCATCTCGGGTAGGGGGTAACCCAGTTGCTGATATTCCCTTTCGAATATATGACGATAACGTTTGTAGTCGGGGCGTTCATGGTAGGCTAACTGCCCAACTAAATGAAGATATTCTCCGATATAATTTGGAACTTGTTTGCCGTAAATTTGTCTCAGAAGTTCTCTGACGTCAGTCATTAGATATTCCTTGGCACGATGAACTTTTTCCTGTTGTTGGTTTGTTGCTGCCTCTTTCCAAGGCAAATAACCTTGTGACCAAAATAGCAGGTTATAACCTAAACATTCCATGTCGCTGCGCCTCGAATGGGCACCCATATGAGCGTCGCGGGATGTGTACTCCAACGTACCGTCATGGGCCCTACGCTGATCCATTACAAACGGACGATGTACCCCATTATCAATATACTTAGAGGCCAGACCAAAGTCAATTAGAAAAATACGTTCCTCTTCAACTTCAACCCATTGTTCCTGTTGTCCAGATGGTTCTGATTTTGAAAGCATTTTTTTGTCGTGTTCCGTGTCCTCGTTCTTGACATCTTTATGGGCATTGAGCTTTTTATTAGTTCCCAAAAGCTTTTCTTGACGTCTTGTTAAACGGCGAGATTCCAATAATGTCGTAACGCTGCATGAGTTCTTCGGTGTCCCTCGTTTAATGCTACGTTGTATGGAAAGCGGCACGAATTCCTCAGATTCGTCATCCGAAGAGTTGGAATGTAAATTACTTTTCACGTCATTATTACTATTACCTCCCGCAGAACTATTGTCTTCATTGAAAAACTCCAAGTAGCTAACGCGTTTCGTCGGACGCAAATAGTGAGATTTTACCATTTCGTCGTAAATGGAATTGGGTTTTTCGCCATTAACTTTTCGACACGATCTAACTGGGTTTGAGCCACTATATTGAACGACACTGCGAGCCGACTTCTTTCGTTGAAGTCGTTTTTTATTGATCGGAGTACGATAATTATCCATACTATTGCTGTTTGTGCTGTTTGTAGTAGCACCATCGTCGAAATCCTCATCATCTTCCTCTTCATCGTTATCATTATTTTCAAGGTCGTCATCTTCGCCATCTCCCTCGCTGTCTTCATAATCATCGTCTATGACTTCATTATACACTCGACGTTTAACAACGAAATCGTCATCGCCATCATCGTCATTAGCTTCCTGTTCTGAGCTATTACCACTATCAGTAGTCTGTTGTTTCTCCTCATAATGATCGTACTTTCCAGATGGCTTTGTAGTACGATTGCCACTACAATTTTTATTTGTGTACGACGATGATTCCTTTTTTGCGGTTGAGACGGAGTTTTGTTTTGCCAAATATTTGCACTTCGATATCATAAGATTTTGAGCTTTGACATCATTGTGGCAGTAACCTTTATCATGCAAATGCTCCAAAACAGTAATGATGTGTATGGCTAATGTCAATACAGACTTCTGGTGGACTCGACATTTTTTTATAAGCGAATGCAAGTCTCGATCAAAACGTGGCAAAACCAAAAAACGATAACGTGCATTGCCGAAATAATGAGAACCAGAGGCAATGTAATCAGGTATACCACAAGGCTCACCAAGGGGTAATGCATTACTTGCCGCAATTGTGTTGTTTTCTTCATACCCACTAGGCTTGGATTTGAATTCGTCTGTTATTAAGAGAAAGATTGAAATAATTTACAAATTAATAAGGTGTTTTTTGCGCTAGGGAGATTATTTTTATTATTAATTTGTATGGAATTGGATTATGGAATTTGTGCGAAAAAGCTTATTTATTTCACATTTATACCACTTATTCACATTATTTTCAATGACAGGATAAATGTATTTGGAGTTTTCCAAAGAGAAAGAAGGTTTTATATTGGATTATGAAAAAATAGTGCATATTATGTTATGAGTCCCTAACGTATTTATAGTGTGACATTCTTTTTTTAATGTATTGAAAATCATTGATGTTGTAATAAATAATCATCGATACTGATGAGCTCCCTTGATCCATTGCTAAGTTAGCGGTTATTCTTTTATAGCCTCAATGATACAATGGGCGGTTTACTAAATTTGTCATTCTACTCGTAACAAACTATGGTATAAATAATCAGATTCGACATACAAATCGATTTTTTCTTTATTGAGTGCCAATAAACAAATCTTGAGTATCAAGTTCTGGATATCTCACTGTATAAAATCCTAACCCCTGTAATGGGTCATGCATATTAGACGAACACTTCCCATGAAATGGGCGCAGGCCAAAAGATTCAATGCGGACTTAGGACCATCAGATCATATACATATACAACTCATTGTATGAGGGAGAGTTCCTCTCACCTGGCTGAAGGGGTGTAACGTGTTTCTTTTTTCTTAGTTCAACTTTAATATTAATAATTTTTTTTTAATATGATTTATCTGTGTAATGAAAGCGAAACATCTAATTTTATAGGAAAAATTCTAACGAGTAACATATTCATAAGTTCGATCTGGTTCAGAGTTCATACTTACATTTCTCCTTTTTGGCAGTGTTCATTAGACAATGTATCTCGACAAAAAGCGGACCATTGGAATGGGGTTCAATTTTAACAACAAATTTTGCATTTTCATTTGTAACCGGAATACTGATGTTATCAGATGCTAAAAATATTTCACCGAAATTGCCTTTGCCTGTAAAAAAGATATAAACAGATTACAAATAACATTTTAAACAAAAGAAAACAAAACAGTTGCGTTGTACTGTGACGCGGCGTACAAATGATTGATAACAAATAATAAATTAATATATACATGACATATTACTTTATAATTGCCTATATCTAAATGCTGACTTACCAATTGGACGTCCCAAACGCCATGGTTTCTCGTTGAGGTCATGCAATACCGTACCATTGACGACCGATGGTCTTAGGGTATATACTGGCTTTGGAGATTCATTCAGCGAGGCATTGGGTTCATTATTTGTGAGAGTAATATTTAGGGAATTATTAAGGAGTATTGAAGAATTGTTGGCTTGTTTTGTGGACACATTGCGGGCTGCCGCCAGCTGTCCCAAGGGAGGACCATCATTCGATGATGAATCTTCGTCGTCGTTATCGTGCCAATCATTACTGTTGTGGCCCGGCGAAGAGCTCAGGCGCTGTGTTTTATGCGTTTTCTCATGCCTGATGTTGCTACCATTTGAGTTGCACTTACGTTTACGTATTTTACGTGCTCCGGTGGTAACGGGCGTAGTATGGTTGGGATTATTGTTGGTGTGCTGATGGTGTTGGTGCTGCTGATCGAGGTGAGATTCAACAACAACACGTTTGCCCATATTGTGTCTGATCAAGCGTGCTGCTTGACGATTATGCAGTTGAATAATATGTGTTCTGGATTTCAAGCGATTTAAATTATAAGTTGTTGGTAATGATGACTATCCTGCGGTTTATTGCGTGTAATTGAGTGCATTGGTTGAAAAAGCGTTATTGGTTACTAAGTAGCGAGTAATGATAATGCGGCAACGAGTGTCGGTTATCATTGGCCAAATCACCTCAGTTATTAAATAAAGATGTTTATATAGCTTTAACTACTTATTTTATTTTCAAGCAAATCAGTCTCTATTTTTAAAGTTTTCTGTTATGGTTGACTTTTGGTTTTTTTTTGTTGTTCTTTACACGCATATATAAAACAGGAACGTAGGTTATTGTTTGTTTTTGTTTTGCTTTTCGGTTTTCTTCTCTTTCATGTGTTTTTAAAAACTAAGTGAAATGAAGACGGTTAGACTCTCTATCTCTCTCTCTGTTTGTCGGCATCGGAGTGTGACGTTTTGTTTCTCTATGAGGAGCAACGCTCTCACTCTCAAAGTGAAACAAATCCGTTGCACGCAATTTCGATTGTGCGATCCCTATAGATGTGGTAATTTTATTTAAACTTTTTCAGTTGTAAAACGTTGTTCTTCTTCTCGCTGTCAAGTCTTCTATATTGAAACGTGTTTCAATTGTTATGAATTCTTATAACTCTCAGTTTTATCTTTTGGTTATTTTGTTGCTATCCATTTTGTTTTTGCTTAGTGTTGCATTATTTGTTTTATTCTGTTGCTGGTCCAGTTGTTAATGTTGACTTGCATTGGTAATAACTTTTCTCTCGAAGTGGGGCTTTGTTTTGTTGTTCACTTATAATGTAGTTTCTTTTTAGTTATTCTATATAAAAATTGGCTGTTGTTTCCCCATGTTGTTGTTGTCATTTGAATTCAGCAACGGCGATGGTGGTAGTAGAGGTGATAACACGTAGAGTCGAGTTGTGTGAGGCGAGCGATTCCATGGTGAAGAGGTAGTGTGGAAGCGTGAAATGAGACAACAATACATAACCCATATATTAGTCAAATGGCTAAATTCAGAATGTAAAAATTCACTGCAGCGCTGTCCGAAGTTTATTGTGTATTCTGTTAGGTAATTTCATCCAAGTGCGTTAAATGTTAAATACATTTATTTATCTATTCGTTAACAATTATGTTGCATAAAACAGTGCGGCCATAAGGTAATCTTGTGTCATATTTATAACAATCTATTCCGACAACATACAACAAGTTTATTAAATTTTGACATAATTGACAAAAAGCTTATTCATAATGAATAAGAAATGCCGACTTCGCAACCAATACAAAACGAAAAAAGTGTTTATCTTTCTCCGCAAACAAAATACTTTTCGAAACTTTGTATTGAATACAGTATTAGTTTTGTATTTCATATGTTTTAGGCCCTAATAACGAGACAAGTTTAAGCGGATTTATACGTTAAAGGAGAGAACAGTTCAAGAAATGTCGAATATGTCGGGGAGTAGGACTTTTATAACATTAGATAGGTTCCATATATATGAAATCTAAACGGTGCTCCTTTTCAAATGGAGAAGGAGCTCAACATTTACAACATTTTAAGTTTAACGTTCATATAATGTCAACTTCAATAATGGTAATCCAAAACATGTTTCATTTTGTACATCTTTTTCCTTATCAATCTTTCCGTTTTTGTCGAGCTTGCATAGGAGCTGCAGCTTGCACTGTCATTCGAGGGGAACAAAAAAAAAAAATAAAACTAAAAATTTATCGAAAACCATGTAAGGAATCATTAATTCATCTAAATTATATATTCTATTGTTACTACTCAAGGTTACTATTACCTACTATTCACTACTTTGCCTTTCATATCTTGCATTACATGGCTATTTTCGTCAAATTACTTTCTTTTGGGAGTATTTACACAACTATTTGTGATAAAATACCTTTTCATATAGGAAACCCATTGTTCCACGGGAGCCCAATCAAAATCATTAATCTCATATTTTTTCGTTTCCTAGCACATTTTCTTGCGTTTCTTATAAAACTGGAGCTATGTAAAATTTGTTAGAGCAGATCGTTGCCTTAACATAATCACTCACCAAATTTTCTTCAAAACCTGAGTATTGCCCGATTTAAGTTATATGAAAAAAGAGAAAGTCCTAATTCATTTCCACAATTTGTTGAAACAAAAAAGGACCGTCACTTCCATTCTTCATCACCTTGGCATCGCCATTTGAGTTCCAACCAGTATTTTGTATAAGCATAAAATAGGAGAATGTATCAGCATAATATGTCAGCCATTAATATATCGGGCTGCAAAAAATTCAAAATTTCTAACAAGCACTACTAATCTCGTGGGATTTCAATATAAAATTCTAAATACTGGTTTCTAACCTGCCTAAACGAATTCTACATCGCAGTGCAAATATGTTAACTATTTAAAGCCAAAATTAGTTTCCACTGATACTAAGAATATCCTTATCCAAGAAACAGGTTCAAGGCCATGCCACCAAAATATAGGTCATTGCTGTGATACACCAAAAATAGGTAATTCATTGCATTCGAATTTACAGACATTCTTCTTTTAACCAATGCCTTCTACACGGGCTATAACAACACTTCGAGATCCTGCAACAAATACTTATTTTTCGACAATAACTGAGTTCCATTAAACAAATTTTCCCTAAATATGCTTCTCGCCCCCTTTGCTAAACAGTGGCACAGACGGCGAACAAAAAAAAAATAACATACGTGAGTTCTACATATATGCATACATCAAATTCACCCCATAAGAAAACCGATTACTTTGACATTTGGCTTTGGATCTTAATTCGTTTCATTTCAAACTGTTTCATTTGGCACGCAGATCCTTTGATATTACACCAAGTGCACCGGGCACCAGACGATAGCAATGGCAATTAAAACAGCCGTTTAGCAAATGAGGAAGAAAATTAAGCAATTTTTTGGCTCCTGCTTTCGGCATTGTCATTAGAAGCAACTAATTTCCATTGTTCTAATGATCTCTAGTACCCGTAATAGTCACAATATATTTCTTAGACAAACACGTACTTCATGTTATAACGTATTTTTTACAAAGTTACACACATATTCAATG
This sequence comes from Philornis downsi, assembly GCA_019455685.1. NCBI lineage: Eukaryota > Metazoa > Arthropoda > Insecta > Diptera > Muscidae > Philornis > Philornis downsi. Next base: position 125,490 of record JAHXMU010000342.1, on the reverse strand, counting down.
TAACTGAATGTAATTAGATAAAACAGAACTTGAAAAAAAAAGAGGAGCACACATAGAGACCTTAAGAAAAAGAAAATCCACCAAAAATTATACATCGGTTCGTTTTCTTTCAAACAAGACCATCAAATACGCCAGCAACGCCAAATCCACATGAACATGAACAGCTATATACGTTCCTTTTAGTGATGGAGGGCATCAAATACAGCAGTGGCATTAATGAAACACACGGGGGTACCGACAAAAATATCCAAAACATTACCGTCGACCGACAATACCGCTTTATAGGCAGCAATGGACGTTGAGAAAAGAAAAACAACACATAAATGTGAAAAAAAACCAAACAAAAGGGAACAACAAAAACATACACACACACGAGAAGAGCAACAAAAAACAAGAGACCGAACCCCGACCGATGAAATAGAAGCAGTTCTGCTAACGATATACTCTCTGCCAACGTCAACTTATATCAAAAATGATTTCTTTGGAAGACTCGAACATTTTATATTAATTACACATTTTCTTCAACACTTTTTCACAAATTTACTTCTTTTGCATCACTGGAAGCTTCATGTAAAAACCCTTTTACTTTTTTATTAACACCTTCTGCCGACATGGGAAGTGACCGAAATTGTTTTCTGCTTCCATTAGTTTTTTTCTTTTTTACACATACACGTTTACATTGTCAATTTCCATTTGCTTTTCTCCGTAATTTTCTGTTTCACTTCCAACCAATCCAATACGAACCAACTCTTTCTACCTATATTTTTTTGTCTTTCCTTTTTTTTTCCACATCCATTGAAGAAAAAAATTTACAGCCAAATTTCAAATGCTATTTTAAGCGTTCAATACACAAACAATACATTACATTTTAGTTCAAATAGTTTATTATTCATCAATTTGTAATGTGTACATAGTTTTATTAATTATCTTCTTAATTTTACCATTAAAAACTTACAAAAACTACAGCCTCGAATGGGGCTTTATATTTCTTTCTATCACACTCGTACTCTCATACACACACAAATAGCACTGTCAAAACGAATACAAATGTTTCATTTCGGTTTCATTTCCATAAAAGGTCGGTGTTGCCAAATGCACATAAATTACCCTGTTGATGGGTTGTCTCTTATACTCTCAAATGAATATGTCAATCATAAAACCAATGCAAAAAAATTGGTGAGGAATTCGGATAAATGTTTGACAAATTTTACGTCAAACAAATATGACTGTTGATGGTTGAAACTAAATGCTGAAACTGATAGTTTTGTTTCCTTGAGTCGCTTTCTTTTTGAGCATCAGCCACTCGGTTAAGATTGGTAGCATGCATAAGTTGCATATTTGACAAGCGTTGCAATTATATGTTGGGCGATAAATAAATGAACAAACTAACCGTATTATTAAGCACTATATTTCAGCAGTGTACGTGAACCCTGGTATAAATATAGACGCACTTATACGCATTGAAATTTTGTATATTTTCATTCACGATTTTTATATCGCGTTATTTTTTGTTTATTTTTTTTTTTTCTTGCTTGTTTACAGAATGTGACTCATCAACCAGCAACTTTAAATGTTAATGCTGGTGATGAATGTTTAAGATCTGTAGAATTTCCTGAATTTCTCCTGAAATTGACGATTTGGAAAATGACGAAAAGTTTTGACTATCTCCTATGAGATTGGTCTATCTATTAGTGTATTACGATCTAAAAAATTATTTTTAACTACAGTGATCCTTTTACAAGCGAATGAATTATTTTCTTTTTATGATTTCATACTAAGTTTTTTCACTTGGAAATATTTATTTCTATATCCCTGGTTCGAGGCGACTGATGATTTTGCCAATATAGCTTATCCCTGACATCGTGGCTGACGTTATTCATTCAAAAAATTGATTTTAAATGGATTCCGATATCTCAGCAGAAACACCTATAACGAAAATATGAGAACATTGGAACTATTTTAAGATTATTGCGAAAACGTTACTGCTACCTATGTATATGGAGCCGGTATTGCGGAATTAAAAGTCTTTATCACGTAAACGGGGCCGATAGAGTAGACTTATTAAAAGGCTCTCAATTTTTTGTTGTTGTTTTGTGAGAAAAAAATTATGTATTAAAAGAGTAGTATCTATTAAAATAACAAAACAGATTTAACCGTATTTGTGGATAACTGGTTAAATTTTCAAATTAAGCATTTGCCAACTTTCATCAAGAATCAAAACACAAAAAAAAAGTTAATGTTCAATTTCAACGTTTTGTTTATCCAGCATCTTTTAAATCGTTTAATTTGCTATTAATTAATTAATTCTCTTGATCTCATTACCAATTAATAACCTTTGGTCATTCTTTCTCTATTTTTGAATTCCTCTTTATCCTTCCCTTCCTTTCCTAAAAATTAATTGCCGGTTTTCAACATTTCCCTAAATGCCGAGAATATGTCTCATATTTGTCATCACAGCTGTTATTCTTACATCTCGTTCTTTATTCATTTCGTTCCTATAAGATTTCATTTGAACATTTCGGGGACAGCGATGAGTTAAAAAAAATAACACTAAAATGAGTACAAAATTGTACAATCGCACACATTTTGCTAAACACGCATTGCAAGGAGTATAACTTAATAAACCTGACGGCTTTAAACTTACTTCTGGATAATTTGGTTATATTTGCATACTAAATGTCTACCATTTTTCGCAAATAGGTTTAAATATGTCAAAACAACCTGTTAACGTGTCATCACATTTATGCCCTACGAACTCGCTCAAAGGGTGCTGCAAGCCAAAGCAACACATGTTGAAAAAAAAATGATATTGAATTTGTTAATATGTTTAGTTTCCATATTTGGTTTTATCGACTTTTAATTTCGCTGAACCAGTTATTCACACCTCAAAAATTTTGCTGCAATTAAAAAAGTTCGCAACTTTGTTAAAACAGAGTTGTGCGGTCCCGACCGACATAAAGCGAAGAATCACCGTGGATTATAAAAAAAACCAAAAAATATAAATATGATAGATTAATCTCCGTCGAGAGATTATTTTAAAAGGGTGTCAGTAAACTATGCAAAATACATGAATTTTTTTCGTCACAAGACAAAGTTAATTTTTGAAAAAGTTAATTGGAGAGTGCAATATGCATTTTTGTACTTCTTCGAAATAAATGGTTATCCATTTATCGGTTTCAAAAGTAACGCTAAATAAAATATTTCATTATAATGCTTGAACCTTGCATTATGTACGAAATACAATGCTATTTAAATGTCCGCCTTTGGATTGGTTGCAGCAGTGGATTCTTTTGAGGTAGTTTTCAGTAGTAACTTTATGAATGTTAGTTTTCAAATGCTCCAATGTTTGGAGATTATTTGCGTAGACACGTTATTTGATTGACGTCGCCAAAATGTAAAATTACTTTTTCTGGAAACTTCTTATGCAATAAAGCCAAAATCAATCGTTTTGTGTGGCTAGAGGCATCGCCTTGTTGAAACCACCTATCGTCCAGTTCATAATCTTCAATTGCAGAATGCAAAATATTATGTAATGAGCCGTAAGGTAGGCCCAATTGCTGAGAACGCCGTAGAATCGAATGATGCACAGGCTTGACCACATCTGTAACATTTCCAGAATCTTCAAATTTCTTTATAATCTTGCAAATTCCTTGCACTGCGTAATGCGCGAAAAGTGCCCCCGTTTGAATCACCACTTTGTAGTAAGTTTTAACTATTTTTACGCGTTCTTCGATCCATATTTGGAAATGCCAAACCTTTTACCAAATAAACAACACTTCAGATGACAGGTATTTAACAGCCGCACAAAATATTTGTTAAGATATCGTTAAAATATTTTTCGACTTCCTTCACTTGAGTATGTTGGTAACAAAGTGTTTATTTCCCATCGTTTCTGAGCTATGACTGTTTATCACAAAGGAAATAACAGCTAATTTATCTTACAAATGAATATTTTTTGATTCTAAACTGATTTTTGTTTAGTATTTAGAAAATGCTATATTGAATTTACAAAAGCATACAAATATTTAAACGCATTTAGATTATTAGTATTATATAACGTCGTTTATCGCATACGACATATTCCATATTTACCTTTAGGGACTACCATTTAACAAATGTTATTCGTTATTTTGTGAATAATTTAATATGCATAATTTAAATTGAATCTGCACAAAATTCCCTATATTTAAATTACGTTTTAGGTTGATATAGATAGGGTCCTCCTGGAAATCTATCAGCAGAGAGCGGCGCCGTTAATTTCTGATCATTTGCGAAAACGCGAGAAACCGTTGCGTGTCGAAGTCTTGGAAGGCAGTATTGCAGATGCAGCGGAACAATTGTACAATGTGGATGCAGTCATTGCATTAGAAGTGTGAGTATTTTGGCGTTGTAACATTCAATTCTTATAAATAACATTTTCTCCTTAAGTATTGAGCATTTACACGCCGATGTATTGGAGAAGGTGCCAGAGAACGTGTTCGGTTTCATACAACCCAAGTTGGCAATATTTTCTACCCCAAACAGAGAGTTCAATGTATTGTTCGATAGTTTACTTCAAAATGGATTTCGCCATTTGGATCATAAATTTGAATGGACCAGGAAAGAATTTAAGAAATGGGCTTTAAACATCTGCGAACGGTATCCAAATTATTCCGTTTCGATTATGGGCGTGGGTAAAGCCCCGTCAGGAAAGCGCAAATTAGGTCATGCCACACAGATTGCAATATTCGCTCGAAATGATATGATCGGTAAATCATTGAATGAAGACATAAAGCGCCCACCGATTAATCAGGGGGCACAATACCGCACAGTATATGCGGTGGATTATCCCTACATTAAAGACGATCGCACCAAAGAACAACAAATCCTAGATGAGGCACGATTCTACATCGGAGAATGCCGGTATGAGCCGTGTTTCTTCAATAAAGAGCGTCTAATTTATCAACTGCCTTGGAAACCTATTATGCAAAGCATCGTCAGCATTGGTGGCACCGAAAAAGAGTTATTAGAAATTTTGAATTTAAATGATATCAAAGTAGAGGGAAAATACATCATACTTCCTGAATACGATGAAATTGAGGATAATGAGGATAATTTTGACGACGATTCTGATGGCAAACCGTACAAGAACGATGATGAATTTTTCTCCGGCTGCATCAATACTAATAGCAGCAACACAAGCAATGACTCGGAAGAGGACTGGGATTAGATGGCCTCCAATTAGTTAATTTTATAATGTTAGGCCGAATTCATATAAATTTATTGAAGATTTAATAATAAAATTTTCGTGGCAAAAGAATCTTTAAAATTTTCTTCAATAAATTAGTAGGAATAAGGCTCTTAGAACTTATCGTATATTTAAAAATCGGAAAAATTTTGAAATTCCGTTTTCCTATCCTACAAATAGAGAGCATTAATTATTTGATTTTCAAAACACATTATACTACATATGAATATTACTTAGTTTAATTTTATTTTTTTCTTTTATATATATATAATTTACATTGTCTATAAATCAATAAATTGGCACAATAAATAAAGCAGAGGCTATGTTATTAAACTATTACAACGTATTCCAAAATTCCATTACCTGTTACATCATTAAAACTGTTTAATCAATACGTTCTATCGATGTAAGTGAAAAAAAAACATATCTATAGCGACTGGACCATTTATTTTGGCTCACATTGGCCAATTTTTGACAGTTAAGTTCGTTGCGTTTACCTGATAATGTGACCCATGCATAGGGCCCAAACTTACTTCCAATATCATCTATATTTATAGTTTGAGATTCCAAACGTCTTGCTGCAAAATGTCACAATTTGATGAAACATATGCAGCTATATCTTCAGTAAATCAAGCAAATTTCGATCGGTTGTACATATACTAAATAGATGTAGTAAACAGCAAATATAAAAAACATGACCGATCATTATTTATAACCATTTTAAGCTGAAGAAAATAAATTTCTTTCACTTAAAATATTTCATTCAAAAGCTGGTATTGATCTCAAACGGAATTCATTTTTTTCCATACAAAATACATGGAAATTCTTCAAGCCGAATTCCGTTTGAATAAATTTTTCATCCCTTGGCAGTATTGACCTTAAACCTATTGTGGACTTTAAACAGAATAAATTTCCAATGCACAGAATTCCTGCGTAAATTTTTCGATGCCATTCCGTTTGAAATAAATATTGGAGATATCTTCCGCTGCCCCAAAACGAAGTTAAAGTTCTAGTAATTGTTTGATATATGTATTTTGGCATTTGTTGCATTATGTATTCAATTTTACTGAACAATATCAGTATAACAACAAGAGGTAAACTAAAAATCGTAATATTATTATATTGTACAATTTTGTAATGTATTTATTGAAATATGGAGAAAATATATTATAATTTAAAACAAAAAATCTGCTTTAAGGCTTAAAATTGGAATCCAAATTCAAAGATGAATGAATCCTCTCTTCGTTGTCCTGTATAGATTTAAGAGGAAAAATGTGCGAACGGAAATCCATTCGAGATTTATACCAGAATATCTGACATTTGGGACTTATTAGGATTATTGGAAGTGAAAATTTGAGACATTTTTCGCCAACCCAAACCAAACTAATGTTCTGATAATTGTTTAGTACAAGAATTTTGCCCCTTGTTGCATTTCACCTCAAATCTGAACGAACAAAACTTTAATATTTTTCTGCTTTATTTACATCTTCTACCTCTTTACTGCTCTACAACCGGCATTTTTCCCAGTAGAGATAATGTCAAGATTCATCAAATGGAATTCCGTTTAAAGTCAATGCCAGCCTTGAAGCGAGTGTACGATCATATACGATACTGGCACACTAATATATTCATATCATTTCCTGCTAAATTCTTCAAGGGTTGGACGTTGGACGATAATTGATGTTTCTTTGAAATATGTCTGTTTGTTGCAAAAACAATAAAAACAAGCGAATTGTGTACGGACTCATTAAACTGTCACAGACAACTGATAGATGATGAGATGAAGTTAAAGTATAAAAGTAGACCCATAAACCATTGTTGTGATTTCTTGACAATTCATTTCAGTTTTAAGGGAGGAAGTTTGTAAACAACCACATTTCTACCTACATATGTTCACTTGGATGTGCGTTTTGCTATATGTATGTGTGTGATAGTCATACTTCCGCAAATGTTTGAACAGGTTATGGTATATTCCGTGCGATTTATAATACTGCATTTTTTTTATTTAGCTACAACAGTGGCGAGTACAAAACAGCATGTTCAAGGAATACTCCAAATCAACCAAAGTCTGCTAATCTTTTCAGATTAGTTAGTTCACGGTAGATGGGTAGTAATCATTATAATTGATGTCGGTCCCTCATATATATAAACAAAATATTATTTGATATCATCTGAAAAATGTTGGAACAATGGTCCCTTCAATTTGAAAAATGTCACTTAGTTTGGAATAGTTCCATTTAATTTGAAACAGGTATCATCTAATTTGGAAATATTATATATCCACGGGGTCCAAACTGTGACCTATTTGGGATCCATCGAGAGTTTTGAAACGAAATAGTATTCAGCTTAAGAACAATTTTTTGATTCGAATAAATATCGACATTTTATTTATTTATTTATTTATTTCTGGCTTGTAATTTAAAGCCTTCCGGCCAATTATAAGTAAATTACAATAATTTATATATTTATTTATTTTGGCTTGTAGTTTAAAGCCTTCCGGCCAATTATAAGTAAATTACAATATGCAACAGTAATATGCTCAGTAATATAAATTAAAAAAATAAACACATAATAAAAATTAAATATAAAATTCATAAAAATATAATATGATTTTAAAGAAGGTATGATTATTAAAGACAAAACAAAATATGAAAAAAGACTAATTTAGAAGTTAATCGGTGTATAATCTGGAAATATAAGATAATCAGTACGCGTATGTAATAAAGTCTGCTCACAATTTAATTGAAAACAAAATTTTACAGGAAAGTCTGAAAGTGTTGCAGAATGTGCCTTTTGTAAGAATCTCGACATAATTTAAAACATTTTAAATAGTTTGAAATTGTAAATTCGTGCTACTCTTACTATGAAGGCATAACCCATGAGTAAGGTTATTTTAGGAATAAGAAGAAATAAATTGATTTTCTGCATCTGCAAATCAACTAAAATTCGGTAAAATTTGACAAATTTGAAAAATGATTTACTAAGTAAGTCCCCTGGCATTTAAGCATTCATTAATACGGGTCTTCTCTAATTCTAATGTATAAAACAAATGCTTTATTTTCTGCCACTGAAAACTTTTTCATTATTATTTTTTTAATGATTTAAAAAATGTGCGTATTTATCAATGTGTCGCCTAAAAGGGATGTATGTTGATTAATAAAATAATAAATAAAATAACTTCACGATGTTCGGGGAATTTAGCGGGACAAAGTTTAGGAATCAAAAAATATCGAAAAAGTAGTTGCAGAAGCCTAAAAAGTTAATGGTAAACAAACTCTTCACACTTTATATACCAGACTCATTGATTTTAATAGAATATGAGTTGAAAGGCGATTTTCAAGAACGTAAATATCTGCATATATTTGAACAAAATATCGATATTAGATTTTTTATTCAAAATTTCTGGAGTGGTTAAACATTATCAGTACTTGGATGGGTTACTTTTATAAAGTTATTAAAATTAATTAGAAAATAGATTTGCTTCAAATAAATTATTATATGTACTTGTATAGTGTCGTATTCTATAACTTACTAAAGACATATCTTGGTATTCAATCTGAAGCTTAAGGAGATTTCTTTCAAATGATTTTCAAATTTCGAAGATAGTCTGAAGTACTTCATAAGTAATGATTTTTGCAATAAATGAAGTCAAAAGACCCTAATGCGATGTTTGTTCCACTATTTTCCATTCTGCACTAGCTAATTGTTAAGTAAACCGAATTTGAAATTTAATATTGTCAACAACGAAATTTTTTTTTACTGAAATTGCTACACTTGCAGCGTAAACATATTAATAGAAATGACTTTGAAAAAAACATGTTTCTTTTATTCTTACTTAGATGGCGGCTAGAAATCCAAGCACTTCGATCTTCTGCGTTTCTTCTCCAGTTAGTCACACCAAGTTTCGATAGTATTTCAAAAGCCTGGTCCTTCCAACGAAGTTTTAGCTTTGCTCGTAATCATCTTCAACAGTTAACTGCAGCTTTCCTCATAATCATCTTCAACAGTAAGTTAAAGAGTTTGCACTATAGGCTATTGATCTGTCTAAATCCTGGTTTGATCTAAAAATTCCCACTAATGTTTTTGCTTATCTTTACTGAGGACTTCGTTTCAGTTATCCTTCAAAGCCGTATAAGTTTTGCGGGAAATCCAAATTCGGACATGGCCTCATAGTTTTTGCCGTATCGGACTGTCGAAGGCAGCTTAATAATATAGGTAGATAAAAAGACCGTACGTATTGATCTAGTTTTCTTGTGTGAATATCTGGTTAGTTGTTGATTTGCCAAGTCTAAAGCCACACTGATAAGGCCCAGTCAGATCAGCTAGAATCGCCTTTAATTTTTCACATAACACACTGACAGGACCTTGTGTGCAATGGCTAAAAGACTGGTAACGCGATAATTTTTATGTGCGCATGGAACACCTTTTTTTAACACAGAACATAGTACTCCCAAATCGCAATTATGGGGCATGAATCTCTCGAGCCAAAATGTATTTACCAGCTGGTTATCAGCTCATCGCCACAAGCCTTAAGCAGCTCTGGCGGTAGGCCATCAGCATCTGCAGCTTTGTTGTTTTTATGCTGCAATATCACTATTTTGATTTCGTTTTGGCTCGGGGATGGAGCTTATAAAAATTATCTCTCCATGATTGCAGCACACTCTGCGTATGTATCTGTGATCAGATTTTTGTCTCTGTCCTTACAGGAGGAAGCCCTGCCCTATATGTTTTACTTTTGATCTTTTGATAGAATTTTGGAATTCACCTTTTTTCTGTAGCTTTCTATATCCCTACTCTCCCGCTCTTTCCTCAATCGTTTCTTCCGTCTAAAAAGTCGGTGTGCCTCTCTTCTTTGCTCCTTTTAGCGTTTCCTAGCTGCACGCGTTACAATTGGCTGCATTGTTGCCCTGTATACAGTTTCTTTTTCCTCAGATACTATGCGACATTATTCATTGTACCAGGGGTTATCCGAGCATTACAAAATTTGTTTAATTACAAAATCCTAAAATCTATACATGGAGTATCCTATATGTTTAATGGCTTAAAATACAATCTTGTGAAAAATGACCTGCCATGTACGCGTATGTGTGTGTGTGTGTGGGTGGTAGTTGGCGCATGCGTTTCTCCCACCCCGCCACCCTCTTGTTATTCATTCAAAACAAAACAAGTGTTTTCACAACAACAACAAAAAAGGAGTTAACCAGAAAAAAAGGAAACCACTCACCCAAGGGGGAGTCAAGAATCACTTCAGTTACAAAGAAACCATTAATGAGCTGGAAGCTCAGAACGAACATACATGCTGTTTTAGTAACTCTGGATACTCTATTCAAGAAGTCAAAAAACGTAAACAAAACGAGAAGAGAAAAACAAATTAATAAAAATATAATTTTTAAATAACTGAAGTACAGAACATTTCAAACAGAAACCAAAAAACGTTTTTTACTGAAAAAGTGATAGGAACACGTTCAGTATTATGGCCGACGATGGCGGGAATCTAGAAAAGGAAGCCGACAAGAAAATTGTTCATGTGTATCCGTTGGTCAAAGTAAGTTTAGTGTGATATTAACCGAAAGCGCGATATTGATTGAAACGAAAACAAACCACCGTTAAATTCTTCTTAAAGCATTCTGATATGAATGAGGAAATGCGCACCGAAGCCATTGAGCTAAGCATCACAGCCTGTGAGAAATATGCTTCAAACTACGAGGTAAGCCGTTTTATAATTTCGTTTTGTTTAATGCTACTCCAAAAATGTCACTTCATTTCATTCCATTTATTTTTATTCATTAATAACAGAGCCATACGACCGTGTATAATAATTTATTAAAAAAAGAAAGTTTAACTGGTAATATTGATATTTATTTATTGCAGCAAGCTGCCCGCATCATTAAGGAAACTATGGACAAGAAGTTTGGGATTTATTGGCATGTGGTGGTCGGCGAGGGCTTCGGTTTCGAATGTACCTATGAAACTAAAAATATTTTATACCTATTTTTCGCTGGAAATTTGGCAATTTTGCTGTGGAAGTGCTCTTAGTTTAGAGTTGACCTTTTACAAACTCTAACGTCGTCATAAGGAACTTTTCAAAATCTATTAACACTTTGGTTTAGTTAAATGAGATGATGATATTTCTAAAGCCTTAAGATAAATCGATTTGCAATTGTAAATGAAAACAATTTTATTATACATAAATATGCAATTTTTCTTATAAAAGTAGCGATATGCTTACTGATGAAAACAACAAATCTCGTGGTTGTTATGGAGAACGTAAGTAATAACTAAGAAACAAAAACAAGAGAATATTGATAGCATGACTACAATTGCTAACGTTAAATCAATAGATTGGAGGGGGGAGGAACGTTAGCCAACAATTTAGCATGTTAAATCAATTTATAGAGAAATAAAAAATTACGGATTGTCAGAAGTGGGATTCGAACCCACGCCCTCAGAGAGGACCAGAACGCTCAGAATTACGACCGACAACATCCGCCGGTAAGATTGCTCTTGAGTCTGGCGCCTTAGACCGCTCGGCCATCCTGACACATGGCGGGTAACAGTCACGGTAAAATCATATTGTCGTGCTGATTTCACCACCATACGTTCTATTAATAAAATGGTGAAATTGTATTAATCAAAACAGTGATGGTAAGCGGTTTTAAGAAATGTACATAGTGACAACTAGAAGTGTACATTTTCAGTGATGTTAGTAAAAGGCAAGAAACTTAAATAATAATACAATAGTGACTTTAATTGGAATATATCGGAATAGTGAACCTCACTGGGTTTTGCTGTTGATCATCACAATTTGTTACCACAGCCATCTTAGAACCAAGATATATTAAGATGCCAAGTATATATGTATTAAGTCATACATTTTTGGGAATTTTGCATTAGAGATCATGATTTCTCCAAAAGTTTGCAAGATACCTCCCAGAAGATTCAACAAAATTGCAAAACAAATATAACATATTTTATTTATTTTGCGCTTTTTAGGGAATGTTTGTGCCACAGAATTAAAACGTTTTTATTTTCATTTTTCACAAAAATTTAAGTTCTAATAACTGTTTTGTATTGAAATGTTTACTGCTTCCAAACCAAAATATTTTAAATTCAGAAATTAGGATTCAGTGACACAATTCCTTAAAAATTGTTATCAAATGTGAAGTATTTTAGATATTTTGTCCTTAATTTAGGTGCTAGAATTTTTTTCAAAAGAAATTCCATGAAAAACAGCTTCAAATTCCACGACCATTTTTTTGTATTCAGTTTCACCGTGAAAAGTCAGTATAGCATTCGCCTTAAGGACACGATCTTTTTTCTTGAGAATCCTATTACGGGAATGCCTGCGCCACAAATTGAAATCGCGTTTGCTTTAATTTTTCCCAAAAAATTGATGCTGATTGATGCTTTAAAAATTATTTTCCTTGCAGATATGATATTGGCCTTTATCGAACTCATGACAAAGAGATTGGGATAACTATCCCCAAAGAAAGACTACAATATCCTGAACGATTGTTAAATATATCTAAAAAAATATGATAAATTAAGTACGAACATAATGTGCGTTTTCCGGTTTTTTGATATTATTCTTATTGTATCCTTTATATTCTCTAATAGACTTATTAAATCTTTTTTAAAGTCATAGTATTGTCCACCAATGCGTTCTCCAACTCCTGATGCAAGTTGATTGCTGTTTACCTTTTGATGCGTTGTAATTTCGACTGGCAAGTAGTCAAAATAACTTACTTCAGAAGATCTTGATTTGATTGATAATGGAAGGGGAGAGGAGGAGAGGTTGTATATCCAATTTACCACTTTTGTTTAGGATATACTCGTATATCAATGACATTCGTTCCTCCGTAGTGAACTATTCACTTAGTATTTATGCCGATGATATTCAACTGTTTCCCTATTGTTTGTACTTGACGATGATATGAAATTGGATAAAAACCAATATTGCTGAGCAAAACACTGATTGTAGTTTCTTGGATTTGAAATCGACACTCGCCTGAAATTCTCTGGCCACATAACGTTTACATACTTTAATCGTATTTCTATCAATTAATGTAAAGTATAAACTGGGTCATATTTTACTTATGCCTTGCATTATTTATGGACTAGAATTATATATAAGTCGGACTAACAATTCCAGACTCCACAGAATTTTGAGGTATGTTTGTAGGCGTAATTATTCTCAGTATGAAATATATTTCTTGGACTGCGCTTTTAAAAATTATTTAGAACGTGATGCTTATTTATTTCCCTCTGTATTATTAAATATGGTGAGCCGGATTATTGTAAGATTATATTTTTTTTAACTTTAGTAGAAATACACAAATTTGTATTGAATCTTTCCACAGCTAACTAATGGAAAGATCATTTGTTCGCATAGCGCGATTGTGGAATAATCTCCCTGCTAATCTGAAGAATATCTCAGTTAGTCCTGGAATTTTTAAACAAAAGTTAATGTAATACTATACTTCTCATGAGCACTAAGATTTGTTTTTAATTGCTTGAAAAATAATTCACGTTAATGTTTGACTATATGACCTCATTGAATTTTGTTTGGAAAACTGTGGGTTGAGCTGTTTTTTTTTGTTTTTGCTAGGAAATAGGTTTAAGCCGTGTAACTCCTTTTAACATCTATCAACGAGTAGTCCAATATGGGCGTTGATTGATTAATAAATTGAAATTGAGCTGTTGTGTATAATTTTTTTTTTATACAGTTTAAAAATACTATGTGTAATTCTTCTTTAAATTTTTTCACCACCGCAGAATGCTAAAATATGTGTAAAAGATACTAACAGACAAACGAAGATTGAAAAAAAAATTTAACATGTGCCAGATGTCTGGAATTGATTAAATAAAATGTTTCTATTTTCTCCGTAAACTATGTAAAAATAAGAGATTTGATCAGAGAACCGTCTATATTCTGCATTAAGAATTATATTCAAAACATAAACTAAAATACTTGTTTCAATATTTGTTTTTTTTTTTTTTAAATTTTCCCGCCATATGCAATAAATGAGTATATATACATTTAATGGAAAACATCTTTTCAATCAAAATTTATGGTGAAAATCGTTTCTCATGGGCAAAGCAGGTAACAGAAATTATAACTTTCTTAACTTTCGTTTTTTATTTAACAATTTTGTAATTTAAAACATCTTGCAAATTAGAAAATATATAAAATTACTGAATTATGAAGATACGTTGTAATATTGTAATTTTCAAATCGGCCTTCGGGCTTAAAATTACAATCCTGAATAAATAAATAAATAAAAATAAAATAAACACTGCTTCAACAATTTTTACCATTCGCAAATAAAAACAATTTATTTTGGGAATTTCAATGCCATTTTGCTAGTTAGTATGTTTGAAAAATTTCCGTAGATTGAAACAATTTTGCAGAAGTTGGTTACGTCCATTTCCCCAGATTATGACATTTATAGCCGAAAAAGCAATAAGTCATTATAAAATGTTGTATTTCTATACTAGTTTCGAACACCTAGGTCACATTCATTGTTAGAATAATTGTCAAGAATTTTCTGCAACCAATAAATAAGTCCTTTGAAGACAATTATATCAATTTCTGCACGGTTGGCTAGAAAAGGTCAAGTATTCGAAATGGTTTTTCATTTTGGAGAAGAGAATGTAAAGAATTTCAGATAATTTCTGTAAAATTTTGATAATATTGTAGATTATGAAACATTATGAAGTAAAACTGAAATGATGCTTCGTTTCTAACATCAAATTTTCTTAGGCCTACATAAACCGGGCGGGATTTTGTGATGCCATGACCCTAAGCATTCACAATAATTTTGTTCCTTTGAAGCCGCAATTATTCCCAGGATTTTGCAAGGGAATTTGTATAAATTGCAAACAGAATCTCAGGTAGAGGAGAACCTTGTGGAACGTTTCAATAAAACAGAAAAAAAAAAATTTCTTTGGAGTTTTCAGTAACAACGGGGAATCGAGCGATATCCACCAAAGATGAAAATAATTGTCAGAATAAAAAACAGCAGCGACAAAAAATATAAAAGTAAATTAAAAATATAAAAATAAATTAAAAAAAAAAAAACAATTAAAAAAAAACAAATTAAAAAAAAAAAACAAATTAAAAAAAAAAAAAACAAATTAAAAAATAACAAATTAAAAAGAACAAATTAAACAAAGAACAAATTAAACAAAAAACAATTTAAAAAAAGACAAGTTAAAAAAACAAATAAAAAAAAATTATAAAAAACAAATTTAAAAAAAATTATAAAAAAAAACAAATTAAAAGACAACAAATAAAAAAAACCAAATAAAAAAAATTTGAAAAAAATAAATCAAGAAAAAGTAATTAAAAACAAAAATTAAAAAAA
>JAHXMU010000342.1:23985-109796 GCA_019455685.1 Philornis downsi | reverse complement strand
AATTTAAAAAAAGACAAGTTAAAAAAACAAATAAAAAAAAAATTATAAAAAACAAATTTAAAAAAAATTATAAAAAAACAAATTAAAAAAAAAAAATTAAAACAAAAAAAAAAAAACAAATTAAAAGACAACAAATAAAAAAACCAAATAAAAAAAAATTTGAAAAAAAAATAAATCAAGAAAAAGTAATTAAAAACAAAAATTAAAAAAAAATAAATTAAAAAAAAGTAAAGTATAAGCTATTCTTAAAAAGAAGCTAAAGAAATCAAGTAGAACATAAACTTAAAGTAAAAAAAAAAACAAGCTAACAAAAAGCAAATTAAGAAAAACAACAAACTAAAAACACTTCTTAGAAAAGTTAATTAAAAAATAAATTTAAAACAAACTTGTATTTTTGTTTCACTCTGCTAAATTGTGGCGAAAAAATATCATCACACATTATTTTTTATCGCACACTTAAACAACATCACGCATCCATTAGTTTATTGAATTCTTCATTCATTCAAGTCTTCTATTCGTTTCAAAACAAAATAAAAAAAAAACAAAGACATTTTTAAAACATTATATTAAAGGATAAAAACTAGGTTTACATACTAAACTCTTAATCGCTATAACTAAAGTACGTTTGGAGACCAGAAAAGGTTAGAGATATTACGCATAAACATCCTCACGATCAGCTCCTGATCCATCGCCACCGTCTTCTAGGTTAGCGAATAGCAAGAAATGTGACGGCCGGTGTATTTCATGGTAAAATTCTTTTGGATTTGCCAATTGCAGTTCGTATTTCATATTGGGATCATGGCGAACACCCATAAAGTTATAATTCCAGCTACCTTGGGCGGGAACCATAAAGAAACCGAGGAATTTGTTGGACAGCAACATTTGCACACGCTCATAATGGGAGGGAAGATAACCCTTTGGATTATTACCTTTGTCGGTATTTTTCGAACCCCATTCAAAACCAGAAGGGGTTAATTTATAAGCGGTTAGAGAGCAGGATCCGGGAGTAAATGAGCAAGTGATAATTATGGTTTTTTCACCATCCCACGTAGGATTTTCTTGCATTACTTTAGCATGTGTTGTGATATCCTGAGGTGACAATTGTGGTAATTCGTTAGGTTGTGTGTGGATCCATCCCAATGGTTCCATATCTTTCAGATATTGATGCGTGGGTAAGCTGTTGGGTAAATTAATGGTTTGATGTGTGCCCCATTGTGGAGGCATAACAATGCAGCGTATCTCTTTAACTTGAGGATTATCTGGCGGACTTACGCCATACAAATAGCCAGCAATTTGAGCTCTCAAATCGGATATGGTAACAAATTTCTTTAATATATTTTTCGGCAGAATATATGTGTAGCCAGTTTCCTTTATGTCGTCGGAAGACACATAAATATGATTAGTTCTCAAATGCAAGTTCGTGGCGGAGATGGCCCTTACTCGCCATTCGGTCTTTGAACTAAATGTTTGGGTTTCATAATTCGACGTAGTAGAGGTAATGATTTCATCACCATGCTTGTTCGTTGTCCTGGTGGTAGTGGCTGTCAGTTGATTCTGTTCCTTAGTTTGTTTTTCAATTTCGGCGATTTGTTGTCTTTGCGCCGAAGGAGCGCTGATTTCCATACCTAAAATAATATCGCGAATTTCCGATTGTGTCAGGGAGGCAACATTGACGTTGTTCTTTTTGCCGTAATCAGCCAAAATCAAATCTTTTAGTTGTACTTCCACCTTTATCCATTCTTCATCTGTCAACGTGGGCCAAATATGATGAGCTTCCGTTATTGTCGTCTTGTCAGGCTTTAATATAATTTTAGTTCGTTCTGTATTTACATGTAAAGCTCTAAGAATCAAAATCAAACGGCTGAAGGCAGTATAGGAGGATATAGTTTTTAACCAATCATCATAAAGATTGAACAGAACCATCTGGGGTTCAGTAGCTTTCAGAATTAAATCACCAAATTTCTCCACTTTCAAGCAAGCCTGGAACGGCAACTGCAATTCGGAACCCTTAATGACAATATTAGGGAAATCAAGTAAATGCACTTCCAAAGGATCCAACATGCCCTTACGGGTAACGATGATCTGTTTCGGCTGTTCTTCTACTGGCAGAGAACGAATTAAAGCTGCAACTTCTTCCGCCGTCTTCCATTTAGCCAACTGGCCCAAACGTTTTTGGCCCGCCCACACCGACGTGTGGATAATCTTCAAGAAGAGCTGCCCGGTACGGGGATTGAATATAAAGATTGCACCATTGATGGGTTTGGTTGTTAAATTGCCCTCGAAAGTTTTGTGAATTGTGACACGATATACGTTGGTATCATCTACAAACCAAATAATTTGATTGGAGAATAACTCTCCGTAATTTTGAGAACTAAGGTAAGGTTCTGTGGGTTCGGATGAATACAGTTGTAAAGCTTTCCGTATACGTTCTCTTAATACGTACAAAGCAGGGTTGGCTTTCATTATCTTTGCCATGGCTTGCTGTATTAATGTCTTACAGCCGGGGAACCAATTGCCATAGGCTGAGTGTAGATTGTATGCTAAATCAATAGCGATAAGTACGCCAGTGGGAGATGGATAAATGGACATGTTATCAGTAGTGTAATCCAAGAATTTAGCTCTAGCGTAACGTTCAACATCATGAGAATCGTAGTCACCCCATCTTAGCTGTATATCTAGCCAATATTTCTGGGTGGTGGTATTGTCCATGGTATCTTTAGTGTCGGCCAGCAACGAAGGTCTCGAGACATTCCATTTGTAAGCGGGGAAAAGTAGAATATCAGCACAGGACGAATTCATCTTGTACGATTTGCGTGGATGTATAGTTTCCTTTTGTACCGTCTCAATTTCCAAAGCATCCAACTCTTGATCAAACACTTGACACAAATCCATAACAATCGACTCGTGGATCTTTTGCCACAAGTGAGCTCTGAAGATTTGAATCAATGAAATCTTCAACGTGGGAATTTTGCCGTGCATGAAAATACCCGTTAAATCCAGTTGAACCTGGAAACCTACATATACATTGGCTCTGTTGATGGTCGGTGACCACCACAAGGTGAAACGACGATTAGGAATTTGATTCAAGCCAGAACGCTGGGCGTTTGTCAGTTTCTTATATTTCATAGATTCTTCGAAACCTGATGCCTTTTCCCAAAACAGACCTTCCCATGTAGGGAAATACGTTCCCTTAAATAGAGTGTGCTCTAAAATACCCTCAACGCCACCCAGGGCTTGAATCATATCAGTACGATAATTATTCAAATTCCACAATTTACCATCGTGCCGTTGATGAGTCCACCAGAAGGGATTTTGCTTAAGAACCTGATATTGCTTGAATTCTGTGCGAATGCGCCATCCTTTGTCGTAGGCCAACGTGTGGCGATCCTTTTGGAACAAGGTATTAATTCGCGGTATGCCGCGATCCCAGCTGTCTTCTAAATCTTCCAATGTCAGACGTCTATTTTGCGTGCTGGCCTCTTGTCGTTTTAAAGCGTATTCTGCCCAAACACGCTGGGAATCGATGAATTCACTTTCCCACGGTTGAATATAGCGGTAAAGATTGGGAATCAATTGATCCTCATCGTGAGACATACCTAAAGAGACAATGATACTGTATAAGTTAATTAGCTGCGTTCATGGCTAAAGTCGTGTTTTACCTGATCTAAAATGGGTGATGCCTACGTCGGTTTGCTTGGACCATCTTAAATCTGATTGAGGTATTAAAACATGGCCCATACTTAACATGCCCAGGCCACCCAACTCTTTGGGTGTATAGAACACTACGGGCGGGAAACGGGAAGGCATTTTCGAATTCAAACCAATTTTGATTCGAGTCTGTATCTTATTTTCGCATTTGACTAAAAGATCCAACAATTCTTGTGTGTTTACAACAGCTTCACGGAAGTAAGTCATCAGTCCAATCAGAGCTGTATTCCATTTGTTGACTATCTGCAGACATAACATGTGTGAACACACATTTTTTATTTGAACTTTATGCTTTTATGCTAACATTTACTTACTTTTGTAAAAGTAGTCGAGCCGGAAGCCATCAAAATTTGTCTAACTCGATTGTGGAAACGCCCCAAGGACTCATCATCTACCCTTAGGAAACATTGAGCCGTTCGCTCCTTTGTTACTTCATTTTGTAAATTCCAGACGCCATCGCGATGAGTGATTTCCTCATTTTGGGTGCGACACTAAAATTTAGATCGGTTATAAATCTAATCTCTTAGGCAGGGTAATAAAAAAGAAACCTTGGGTAATATTCTGCATTCAAAACCACACATATTGAACAACAGATTGGGGTTATCCTTGGAGTACACCGAAACAAAAGTATTTTCCCAATTGATGGTTGTGACAGAGCGGGGCAAACGGTTCTTAATATCCCAGAAAACAGCTCGACCCCTAAAATTTGGCAGTAACACTACAATGATGAAATGCCTTCTAAATACATCGTAATTTTCACTTACAAATTAACATCATGTTTCATTAAACGCATTCTGGCGTCCCTGGGCCAACATTTCTTATTGTTATAACCCACAATATTTTCGTTGTTCGGATCGGGATGTTCAGTTAAATAACGCTGTATCAAATCTCTGGCTTCCTCGGCCGTAAATCTGAAGAACAAATGAATGCGATCGACATAACGGCAATACAAACGTATAGGATGTGCTGCTTCTGTAGTTGTATCTTGGAAGGTTAGGAAATCATTAGGCATCTGTGGAGGGCCAGCCATTTCACTGGCACGATGCAAGCCAAGAACGAGTAGATCAAGCACCAAACCATAATATTGTGTTATGAATGAGGAGAATTGTAGACCACGTATGATGCCATAACTGTTGGTGTGATTCATATCCTTGTAATTGATGACTACGTTATTTTTAGCGGTCATATAATCGGCAATATTATGATCAACAATAAGACGCAATAGACGATTCAGCAATGTCAAATCTATTTTTTCGTACAGCTTTTCAAAACGTGATTCCAAAAGGACATTGCACTCTCCCTCGCCCACATCCCAAACATCCTGCAGGTTGTTAATACCTAAATGACACAATAGTTTGAAGTCACCAGTATCGTTTAAAGCGTTTAAAATGACTTTCTAAACAATTTCAAATTCATATATCTACTGATGATTTAGCTACTTTTAAATTTTTTGAATATTTGATATATTTTTTTTCACTATGTGCCACTTTTTAGTTTCTGGAATTAAACCTTATATGATGTTCATAATTACCCGATCAGCGTGAGGTTTGCAACAAGGGGATTTCAAATACAAATCACCTTGCTTCAAATCACACGAAAAGCAGGTATATCACCATTTATCGCTTGAGTCCTTCGAACATGCTTTAAATAAAACTTACCTTGACACCATTTATAGGCTAATAATGGCGGTGGCTCTGTATCACTTGGTTTAATCCATGGTGGGAATAAACGTCGCTTATCCGCCTCGTACCAAAGATATTGATCCAAATAAGCGTCGGTGATTTTCTCTAAAGGTTCTACATCATACACCGGTATTAAATGGCTGTACAGGTCCATGAACTCAATTCCAACTTCCTTGAAAGCACGTTGCGTTAGCAAGTGTCTCTTAATACGAGATAATGCTTCGTGGGGATTGTCATAAGCCTGTTCTATGAGGCCCAATTCCTCGCGTTGACTTTGATTCAAACGCGATTTAACACTGTATGCTTCCTTCAAGCGTTCCAAAGCCAAGATTAAAAGCTTTGTGTCGTGTTTGTAGGAGAGTGGTGGAAAAGGTATAGGACCGAATCTTCTGGACTCTAACCAATGTACAGTGGTGGTGTAAATAGCTACGGCCTCTTCGGGCGATATATACGGACCATCTTTCAAATAGTTATGTTGGCGTTCTTGTTCCGCCTTCAAGTAGAGACGTGTCAAACGACCCAAATTCTTTTTGCAAACAGTTTTATCAACTGTTGCGCCACGTCGAATACGTTCACGATTGTAGTGTGCGGTGTTTGTCCACCAATCGGCTTTCATTTTCACGTAACGTAGAATCATGTTTTCTATGGGTATGGGTAAACCAGGTACCTTCCAGGGTATATTTGCTTTCCAACAACGCCAGGCCTCAGATAGATGCTGTAGAATTGTTCTTGCCTTATTTTGCTTAATACCTTCGGGCATCATATCTACTATATCGTGCATAACCGAAGCACGCAATTCCAAGTCGAAGTGAGACTCAACGCGTTGCTTTGTAACAGTTTTGGCAACACCCTTTGAGTGACGACCTTCAAATTGCCGAGAAAGCAAATTGCCCAACCATCGCTCTAGTAACGGCGTAATGCCACGCATAAAGAATAGCCAAACACGCCAGCCAGGAGCCCAAAAACCGCAACCAGGACCTTTGCCCACAGGACCCTGAAAAGAAAAAAAAAATAATAGTATCGTAAGATTTTTGCAATTGTCTAGTGTTGTCGACATTTTTTTTTAATTACCGTGTTGAATCTATAGTAAATCAAATGCTTCAAATCCTTACACATTCGAATTTGTCGCATAAGCTTGTATTTATAACGATACATGCCCGTCAATTGACCAACATGGGCAAATATATATTGCAAACCGTCTGCCAGTTGAAAAGCATCCACGTTATTCAAACGATACTGGACATGAGAATCAATGATGAGCTTAGTAAGACGTAAAATTTCACGACATAAATGGAAAGCTGTAGAGATATGGGACACATAATATGTATTTATTCCACTTTAAGTTCTAAACACTGCATTACTTACCGTTACCAAATCTACTCTTTTTACGTTCCTTAGTGGTCAACGTTTTTACCGGCTTCAAATTGAAATTATAATCCAAATGAAGATAGTTTAAATTCTTGCGATGGATTAAGAGATTGAGCATATTGTAGCCCTGGCGACATACTTGAAGACCAGCTTCCACCCAATCCAATGTAGTGGTTTGAAAGAACTTTGTGGATTTGAAAGAACGGAATAGATATCTGTAATACATACCATAGGAATCAATACCAGATCTCATGCATTATAATAATAATAAATTACCTCTTCCTTTGCGGTTTGGGTCTACGGTGTTTTAGAGCATTTAGAACATAATATTTTAATAATTTCTGATAACTGACGCGCACTTTTACAGGATGCCCGGGTGGACAATGCTCCTTATACCAACTTTTCACTAAGGGTATATCAATTGCCCTACGACAACGTCCAGAGCGGAGATTAAATGGTCTTGGTGCCCACAACAAAGAGATGCCATTAGCGGTATTGTCTGTGTATAGAGGTGTATCCTGCAGGAACGGTTGTACTTCTTCGGGCAATGAGAATTCTTCATCGTCATCGGGCAAAGGTTCTGCTATTTTTGTCACATTAGCATGACGATGGGAAATGGGATTGATCAAGGGGTCAAAATAAAAGGCAGGCAAATCGGGATCTTCAGTTTTTATGTAGACAACATTAGGTGTGTGATACCTGGAAAATTAGAGTTGTGATAAGACATTATGATATTAAGATATAAGATATGATATAAGATATATAAGATATTGTGATATATTGAAAATATTGTTTGACTTGTTCAGCAGCGTGAATTTTTGGCTTTGAAAATACTCACTTGCGTTAACAAGTCGCCACAATGTATTAGTTGCTATATTTTTATAAATTTTAAAACAAATTTGTAGTATTTTTTTCTTATTGGGTTTGTTTATTATATCACTTTATTGTAAACCATCGAAATTGAAACTTTAACATTTAGATGTTCTTCGCTATAAAGTGAACTATATATTTTCCTTTATTTCGTAAATTTTATTTTTATATAAAAAAGTGCAAATATTGTAACATCTAAGGATTTTCAAAAAGGACTTTTTGGGTGCTAGTTTTTTTCGGTGTTAATCACATATCCCGAGAATGAAATCGTCAAATCGGTTTTGGCCGCAATTTTTCTATTCTACAGGGCAACAATTTAAAAAAATTTTACGTGACTGTTATATAGTATATATATAGTTTTTATATATCGAACACTGGAAGTGTTTGCAAACACTTCGAAGAGCTGTTCGTTACGGTTACAATTTTTCGCTAGGAAATAGATTTCATTTCATTTATTTCATAATCTTGTAATTTAAAGCCTCTTGCCCAATATTAGGTAACAAAATACATTAAAAAAAAAGACTACACCAATTGAAAATTGATGATTTAGAAAATAAAAAACAAAATATAAAATTTATAATGTAATATAAAATGATAGCGCTCAAATTAAAATGCACTAAAAATAGGCAAAATGAAGGAAAATATAATACTAAAAATAAATAAATAAATATTGAATGACGGAGACCAATACAAATTGGAATAATTTTTTAGTTAAAGCGTTGCAATGAATTTACTTTATAATCTTACAGTTTGATATTATTATGTAAATAGCAGTATATATAAATTAAAATAAACACAACTCCAAAGAAAATTAAAAATGCTCAAAAAATAAGGTGAATTTTAACATTTTGCAAGCTACGTACATTCAACTTTCGATTATTATTTTTTTTTTATTGGTACATTCGTCTTGAAGATATGTTGACGGTTTTATCCATATAGCATGTTTAGTTTGTTTGTGAGAGGCATAAATAAGACAAGTATTTTGCGTGTTCGATTTTCTGCTATCGAAAAAAATGGATCAAAAAAGTTGCATCAAATTTTGTGTAAAAAATGGAATTAAGTGCTCAAAAACGCTTGAAATGTTGACAGTGGCATAAGGCGAGAGTACTCTGAGTCAAAAAAATGTTTACAAGCGGTACAAGCTTCACCCAGAAGGTTGAGATGTGAATGACGATGCTCGCTCTGGACGCCCCAGTACATCAACAACCGATGAAAATGTTATGAAAGTAAAGAAAATTGTTATGGGAAATCGTCGAATCACAACACATCGGCTGCTCATGCCCTGCATCTTTTCGGAAATTTTGGACATGAAGCGTGTGGCAGCAGAGTTCGTTCCAAAATTGCTGAATTTTGTCCAAAAACAACGTCGCATGAGCATCGCTCGGGAATTGTTGAATGACGTCAACGATAATCCAGATTTGCTTAAAAGGATCATAATTGGTGACGAATCATGGATATATGGTTATGACATCGAAGGCAAAGGCCAATCGTCCCAATGGAAGAGTCCAGAAGAGCCAAGACCAAAAAAAGCACGCCAAGTTCGGTCAAATGTGAAGGTTTTGCTCACTGTTTTTTTTTCGATTGCAATGGCGTGGTGCATCATGAATTCTTGCCACAAGGTGGTACGGTCGATAACGAATACTACTACTACATGAGCCAAAACACGACTAACCTTTTTATCTATCAAAAACAAACTGATAAAATAAAAAAGCTGATATTGTCAACATATATAACAGACATGTGTACCAACATAACAGAAAAAAATACGAAAATCGAACATACGTAACTCACGAAATTTGAAAATAATGGTTTATTTTCTGATTACACCTCGTATATGTATATAAACTAATATTATTACAAAAATAAAAAAAATAATATTAAACAAAATAAATTGAGTTATATTGATCCTAATTAGTAACAATAGCATACGAAGTCGTGCAGTTGTTAATAATGATAATATCGATTTCTTTTTACAGAGTCACCCATGAATGATTCGACCCTAAAAATCGGACATACATATAAGTGTATATATGGTTTAGGAGGAATTTTGTTTACGCTTGAAGTTTCAATAAATGTTGTCCTATTCTTCATATTTGCCATTAAAAAGGCTTAACTAAAAAGTCCCTAAAATACAACATCATAATTTATTTCTAAAAGAGAAGTATATCTATCACTAGATACGGAACATATAAGTCTTTTAGCCAATATTAAGTGAATTACAAAATACGTAAAATAAATTTAGATGATGAACAAGTGTACCAACATATCTTGTGAATAATGTAGCCCGGCATTTAGTTGCTCGACATTGTACTCCTCAATTTAATTTTAGTTCGTTTAATTTTTCACATTCCACTCGTAATAAACAGGTTCTTATGCCTAAAATAACTACACTTTTGACTCGTCAGACCATAACACATTTTCCCATTGCTGTTGAGTCCAATTAAAATGTGTTGGAGCAAAATAGAGGCGAGCTGAACGATTTTTTTCTGACACAAACGGTTTTTTGTTGCACCAGTAGATTCTGAGACCGTAATATCGGACTCTTCTTTTTATAGCGGAATTTCTGTTTTAGCTTCTCTGCGAGCAGCTTTTGGAAATTTCGTAAAAATATTCTTGATTTTCCGATCTTTACTTGCAGTTGTTACACGAGGTCTTCCACCTTTATGTACTGGATGTTTTCATTAACTATGTGACAAACCGTCGATTTATGAATACCATATTTTATAGAAATTTATTTTTGAAAAAGTCCATTTTCAAAATCACTTAAAACTCTTGCTCAAAACTTTTTTTTTTACTCCGAACCAAAACTTTAAACTTAAACAAAACAATAAACATGCATTATTTGATAAAATGCCAATACGTAAATCATAAATGATTAAAAGGAATTCGATTACTGTTATGTCCTAGCGTTTGTTGGTGGTGTTAATTACATAGTAAAAAATGAGAGAAAGGAGAGTTGCAAATGTTTCGTTTTCTTATTGTTGTAAAGTAATAGAATTGTTTTTTTTTCTTCTTGATTAACAAAAATGACGAGTGAGTGATTAAAACAAAAATGTAAACCGTGCATTTCATATCGGTTGCAAATATTTTGACCACTACTGTATATCAATTTAAATCGTTTTAAAGTGGAAAACCCCTGAAAATGTGTATTATTTGATACGGTTATTTTCCTTATCTGTCAATTATCATGAAAACTGTTAAAATGTACTGCAGATTATTGAAGCATTGAGCGGTATCATGTAAGGCGTATAGTTCTGGAGTTAAACCAGAAAGCCAGCATATCAGTATAATAATCGACATTTCTAGTACGGTACACCTTTGTATGCTATTCTATAATTTATACATACATATAAATTTGTATTCGTTACACTGGGACAATGTTGCTTGAAAATTAACATTATACTACTCTGAGATCTAAAACGCGAGTAAAATAAAATATATAAATAAAAAACATAGAACACAAAATCACTTGGTTCTAACAATTTTTCATAGAAAAGTGATGACGTAGATTAAAAACTGATGACTTAAAATTTGGTATTAAACAACATTTGTCAAACGACAAAGCTTCCAAATCTCGTTATACAAATAATTTGGTAAAATTTGAATTTAGAAAGAAAATGACAATTACTTACCACGACAAATGAACAAAGTGTGGCATATTATTGTACAAATACGGAAAAGCAATTCTGTATTCGGTACGTATGGGTTGACGTATGATAACTTTGTTAATATCGTTAAATTCATTCCAGTCCTCGTCACTGAAACAAACAGTTTTGTTAGATTATTCTAGCAAAAATTAAAAAAAGAAAACATACCCCACATTATGGTCCTTTATCAATGGTTCGAATTTCGGTCCACCGGGTATGGCCATATTTAAGGCTTTTGCTGTGAAGAAACTTTTTGGATCGAATAGATAAAAGAAGTTATCATCAACTAAATCGGTAAGCAATTGATTTGCTAAACGATACAACGTCGCCAGTTGAGGTAAGGTCAAATTCCATTTGCGATATGTGGAACCGTTGACATAGGGTGTACCCACAAGTGGACGATGATCATAGAACCATTTGCATACGGCAGCATCTTCGTCATTATCCAGTTCAATCTGTATAGCCTCCAAAGGTTCGACATCCAAAACGTTATCAGCGTAATCGAGGGGAGGCTCTTCATCATCGAATGGTGGAAAACGCATTCGTTTGAAATGGCGGCGGTCACGTTTTTCTCGACGCATCATAATCCACATTGTGCCCCATTGGGCTATATAAACGGGTTCGATAACCCAAGGAATCTCATTTACGAACGTTATGGCCCCAGTTATATGATAGAGCACTTGCACATCTCGAATTTGTTCCCAAGGCATAGGCATATTTTCCAGCAGTTTTAATACTGCATGTGGCATATATTTCAAAGCGCCCAAGTACACGCGCTTATCATGGCGATATTTGCGAGAGGTCATGTCACCATGATCACGTATAATTTTCCGTATGTGCTCTGGAGGCATGTCCTCTTTTTGTGCATCGACAAAACCAAACTTGCGTTTCTCAGCAAATCTCTTGGACTGCAATTGTTGCCATTTCATAGCCTTCTCTTGCAACTTCTCTTCTGTTACATCTGGTTTGGGGGTGGGTATTTGCCCAAGCTGTGGCTGTCCCGCTTGCGGTGGCATACCCACTTGAGAGGGAGGCGGCAGCGGTGCGCCGGGCGGAGGTATCTGTTGTATTTGATTGGCCATTTGATGGGCATGCATGTGGGCCTGCTGGGCTTGAGCAGCTGCAGCATAGGCTTGGGCTTGCTGCTGGGCCATCAACTGGGCCGCCCAAGCGTTGGGCGGTATCATGTAAGGCGGTATAGACATTTTTAATCAAAATTCCACCGCAGCCAACACTTAAAATACTATCTAAAAACAGATATATAATAATAAATGAAAAGAGTTTATTTAAGTTGTGCATAATTCTTTCACGATTTATTCGTGTCTACCACACATTGAAGCGTCGACACCGATGACGAAAAATTTTTCAGACACCGCATACATTTTTCGGAAATTTTCAATAACATTTTTAATGGGTAAAATATATTAATTTTCGCCAACTTGATATGTACCTTCTAGAGTTTTTGTTATTTTATCTCTTTTTGTCGATATATCTTTAATTTACCGACAAATCATTCACAGAAATTATCCCAAGTATTCAGCGAAAAATGAAGAAAACGTTTTGCGAAAGCGAGGCGGCGGACATTTTTACACTACGATGCCAGATGTGAATGTACATGATGATGCCGTATTGTCTTTAATAAGGGGTTGAAAAACAGTTAGGTTACTCATTCTATTACGATGAAGTGGTATGCCGACTTTCTATGGTAAAACTTCATATAAGAAAAGAAATAGCTGTGCAATTTGATGCAGTATTTTTATCAACGGCCGGTACTAAGATTTTTCGCGAACAAAATTTTTTTTATGATTTTACGTCATAACATGTTCCGTAGTATATATATGAGCTTATGAAATGAAATTGTGAAACCAAAGAATACAATTCTGTAATTTTACAAATACGTTACCTAGTGTATAATTACGTAAAATCTAGGCTATTAGATTTTACTGTTGTAAACCAATACAAAAAAAGTTTGCAAACCTTGACATTATTTCACGAGGTATGAACTCATTTGTTTGTATTGCAATTGAAGTAAAACATTAAAAATTCTATAAAATTTTGTAAAATGGTATGCTGGTTATATTAACTGTTTGTAAATTAATGATGGCAAATTTTTGTCCAGAAAACCATAGTGACCATAAAAATAGTACCAGATTATTAAGTAAAAAAATTACCTACTTTGGCTGTACCTTGAACCTAAAAACCTGAAAAAATTACTCTAACTCAGATCGTAAGGATCTTTCAATCCATTGAAATACAAGTTAAATTATTAGTCCCTCCCTAGTTTGATCCCGATTTTCATATTTTGTGACTATTTTTTATTTTAAGTCTTGTCCCACAAAAGCAATTTGTAATAATATCGAATTTCTTTTGAACAATTGTCGTATATTTTATATGTGGAATGGAATTCGTTGGAGGTTGATATAAGTTTAATAGTAGATTTATTTCTCATTATATTCCACAATTGATTCATTCCCATCAGAATACACTAACGCCATCTTTATGAAAAGGAACGACAATAGTTGTAGAACAGAAATATAAAAACAGAAGGAAGACGATAAATAACATTATCAAAAGCAAATACCAGAAAAAATAAAGAACTGTCAAAAATTTTTTTCCATTGAGTGAAAATTTTACACGTATCGATGTAGTTAAGTGGAAAAACAAATTATTTTTTTGTAAAATACAAATAAATAACCAAAGCCTACTACGAATATAAAAACGAAAATTGATAAAATACAAAAATGTTTACCAATCTAAAAAATAAATTAATCGAAGAAGTAAAGGCTTCGCCTTCAAAATTTCAACAATTTGCTAATGCAGCACAGGTATTCAGAAGGGAGAAAAGCCCATATAGACGAGACGAGCGACAAGACGTCGTGTGAAATAAAAGATAACATGATAATTAGTGCATCATTTTGTATCCCAGTTACGATGACTATACGTAAAATGGGGCAAATTTCTATAAATAATACAGAAATATGGACGACAACAGTGATATTTGTGGTGATATGTTTTCTCATTGCATTAACATCTTCTTCCATAGGCAGCGGTGTCATCCTCATCGAGTACAACACCCAGCGGTTCTGAATCTACAACCACCACAAATACAAATGAGAATTTTTTCAGTATCACTGAAGAAGGTGAGCAGTGAACACAATAAACACTGTAGGGTGTGGAGGCGGGATATGAAAATGACTATTTTGTTCTTGTAGTTATTTACAAAGTTGCTTAATGTAATTAATGCTACTCGTTTTCAGATACTCCACAAAATTCGCCCAATAAACCATTAAAATTGCCAGTTGGACCAGTCCGGGGCCGTAACACTACACCTCAGGGCATTAACAATGGCACTGGAGCTATACCAAGAGCCCGAAAGCTGTCAAATTCATCTATGGCCAGTGACGTATCGTTTCGTTTGCCAAATTGGGATGCCGGATCGGTAAGGCTTTGATCAAATTAATAATGGAATATAATTTGAAGCAGCTATAGAGAAACCCTGATGTATTGCACACACACATTTATAATAAAAGTGCAAAATATTTGCATGATTTATCAGCTCAGATCAGATCAGATTGTTGCTTCAACAAACTATCCATATCCGGACCTAAATCTGAAAGAAGTGTAGCTAGTATTCCAATGAAAACGCTTGCATTGTTTCAATGAAAGTACTGAAATGGTCCCACCAGGTACCACTGTTATGCTTGTTTATCCACTAAATGCATTTTGTATCAGAATATTTGCAGAATTTATAGCAAAACTAATAACAATTATCGGTCTGTAAAATTACTGAAACGGTTACCAGTTTAGAATAGGGTCACTTCTTCCAGGCTGGGGCACAGGATTTGAACATTCTCCAAAATTATACTTTTTATATATGTGATCCATAAGAGGGAAAGTCGAAAATGTCTAAGAAGCCTCATGCAATGTGATGCAACATTAGTTTTTGCTGAGTAAAGGTACAATTCTTTGTATTCCAAAAAAACAAAATAAACAAGCTTATGATGCTGCTCTTTTAGAAACTCCGATAAAGTCCACAATATTGTTTTTTGAATGATCGAGCGAGCTTGTTAAAGTCAGACTACTTTATACGGCACTGCGGCTTCAATTACATACATATATGTAGACTCATTTAAAAGCATCATCTTACAAACGTTCAATGACTACTGATTGCTCGTTCATGATTTATAGAAATGATTCGGTAGAAGGGGAGAAACCTCCATACACGTAGAGTCTCATTTTGAAGGATTGATAAATTCTTAAATGACTACTGATTGCTCGTTCATCATTTATAGAAATGATTCGGTAGAAGGAAAGAAACCTCCATATACGTAGAGTCTTATTTTAAGGGATTGATAAATCCTGACTCAAGTTGTGGGGTCAAATATATAGAACTAAAAGCCTACTACGACGAGAAATAGTGACGATTCAATTAAAAAGGATTGATTAACTGCACCATCTTATTGATGTCCAGGACAGAAATGCAATGGCCTATACCATTTGATTATCCTTGTGCCATTTAGCCGATGACATTTATTGAAAGGGATTAGACAGACAAAATTTATTATATTCTTTTTGTTAATACGAGATATACGCTCTTGGGCATAGTCATAGTCTAAAAAAATTCAAAATTATTTATGATTTGTTTACTTCCTAAGTAAATAAATTTGTATACGTCAGATTTCTGCTATTTAAATTAGTTAATATTAATCCGAACTTGAATTGTTCTAAATTTCAGTCAAATCATCTACAATGGTTCTGGGTACTGGGGTTAAAATTTTAAACTTAAAATTTTTTTTACGTGCATCATTTTAGTTACCTTTCTTTCTGTTATTAGAATTTCATGAAGATTACTAAAAGTCTTTAGAATCTCATATATATATTAAGAATAGCAAACACAATACGCAGGACATGGGGGAAAGGCATACAAATGTCCTAAGAAAGAAATAAACTAAGAAGTAACAGTTGCCAAATTAAATAATTTTGAAATAATTTTAAATTTGTTTACGTGCATCATATTAGGTGTCTATCTTCCTGTAACTTAAATTTTACTAATATTACAAGAAATCTTTACAATCTTTTTTATTAAAAATAAAAAAAAAAACAGAATACGCTTTTATATTAATTCACATTTGCATCTACATATTTA
Source organism: Philornis downsi (assembly GCA_019455685.1). NCBI lineage: Eukaryota > Metazoa > Arthropoda > Insecta > Diptera > Muscidae > Philornis > Philornis downsi. The sequence continues at coordinate 93,375 of JAHXMU010000342.1, read as the reverse complement.
AGTGTCATACCGCTGTATCCATTATCCATTTTTTAATTTCAAGTAAAGTTAAGTTGAAACCTTTATTTCGTTATAATGCTTGAACCTTGCCAATATGTCCGAAATAAAATGTCATTTAAATAAGCGTCTCTGACTTGGTTGCATCGGTGGATCCTTTTAGGGTATTTTTCGATCACTTTTTTTGCACATTTCGGGCGATATCTCGGTGATAATTTCATGAATGTTGGTTTTCAAATGTTCTAACTTTTGGGGATTATCCGCGTAAGCATTATGTACACATTGTCATATTTTATATGATTATTATGTTTAGAATGTTTTAGGTGGCAAAAAGCTGGCACCGGCTCATATGTCGACCATCTGCACGAGATGACCACTAAATGTCTGATCCGAAATTAGTCACAATAAGCAGGTTTATTTGCACATGGTTATACATTTAGTGGGTTCAAAACCGCCGGTCTGACAAGGCTGGCGGCTGTTAAATACCTGTCATCTGAAGTGTTATTTTGTGAAAGGTTTGTCATTTACGAGTATGAACCGTTTAACAGCCGAAGAAAGCGTATGAGTAGTTAAAACTTTGTACAAAACTTGTGATTCAAACGTGGGCTTTTGATCGAACAAAATTTCTTCGACGAAAAATTCGAAAATTACGCTGGAGGCCAATTTTTTTGCTCTGCATTAAAGATTATGAACTGGACGATATGTAGTTTCAACAAGACGATGCCACGAGCAACACAACACATTGCGACTTTATTGCAAGAGAAGTTTCCAAAAAGCGAAATTTTACGCGATTTGAAGCCGTTAGACGTTTGTATGTATTTATATATTATATATTATAAATTACGCGTATATATATATATACAGTGTTGTGCAAAACAAAAGCAACAAAATGTACTCCAGACTATGAATAATTTTCATAAAAACCAAACATTTAAAACAAAGCTTACTATTTATTTTCACAGAGGTATTATTAAGCTAAAAACCAATACATTACAACAACAATACTTGCGTTTAAAAGAAATATGAAAAAATGTACAGCAGAGTCGGAATTCACTTGCGCAAAACAATAGCAACAAAATCAATATTTTGTGTATCCGGCCTTGTTTTTAATAACGTCTTCGCACCTTTTTGGCATCGAGGCAACTAATGAATAAAAACAATCCTCCGGAAGGTTTTCCCACTCGGTTTTCAACTTGTTGAATAGCTCCTCTTTGTTGGAAAACCAATGTCCCGTCACTCTCCTTTTAAGGATGCCAAAAAGGTTTTCAATAGGATTCAAATCAGGTGATTGTGCCGGCCAATCAAGAGTTTGAATCCTATTGTTTGTTAGCCACTCTTTTGCCACTTTCGATGTGTGTTTCGGATCGTTATCATGTTGAAACACCCATCGAAGTGGTATATTCCACTCTGCATGGGGTAGCATTTGGTGTTGTAGCATGGCTCGATATCCCTCACCGTTCATTATTCTATCTATTTTATGAAATGGACCAGGTCCTTGAGCCGAAAAGTATGTCCACACCATTATATTTCCACCACCATGCTTTGCAGTGACGAAGATGTTCTTGGTTTTAAGACGTTGTCCTCTGTGTCGCCTGACGGTCTGCATTCCATCCGATTGAATTAGATTAAATTTAGATTCATCGCTAAACAGTACTGTCCTCCACTTATTTACTGACCAATTGCGATGTCTTTTAGCAAATTTTAACCTTTTCCAAAGAAATAATAGTAATATTAATACAGCATTACACTAAAAATAAAAACTCAACTATTTTTTATATGCCTTATTGTAAGCAATGGGTTTTTGGCTGGTCTGTAACTTTTTAAATTGTTTTCTACTTCCCGTCTTCGTACTGTACTGTGATGAATATTAAGTTTTAAAGATGTTACAATTGTTTTTGACGAAATAAACGGATCTTTCTTTATCATCTTAACAATTTCACGGTCTGTCCGAGTTGAAGATTTTCGAGGTCTTCCACCTAAATGTTTGCTTTTAATTTCTCCTGTCTGTCGATACTTCTTTATCAACCGCAAATGCAGGATCTATTAATTTTAAATTTTTTGCTATCTCTGCTTGCTTCATACCACCTAAAATCGTCATTAAATATTTCACTTTTTAATTTGTCTCCAAACTTTTCCCTCGCCATGTTCTTAACGTCGTTAATATGCAAAGATCGTTGACAAACTGAATCAAATATTGCACAAATTGAAAGTATTTTACGGCAGCAAATTGAAAGTATTTTACGCAGGCAAAAATTGTAAAAGTACCGCTAGATCGCATTCTTTTTAAACCTATTCTCTTCTTTCTCTACTTTGTTGCTATTGTTTTGCGCAAGTGAATTCCAACTCTGCTGCACATTTTTTCATATTTCTTTTAAACGCAACTGTTGTTGTTGTAATGTATTGGTTTTATAGCTTAATAATACCTCTGTGAAAATAAATGGTAAGCTTTGTTTTAAATATTTTGTTTTTATGAAAGTTATATATTTAGTCTGGAGTACATTTTGTTGCTGCAGTCAAAATAATAAACAACAAAACAAAAATAATAAACAAAAAGAAAAAATTCAAGATAGTTACAAAAATATAAAAGTATTCAAATTCTTTCAAATATAGCCGGTCAAAATAATAGTAGTGATATTCATTTAATGGTTAGTACAAACTAAAATAAATTGATGCGTGGGCTAAATGTATATTACGAAGGGTGAGCATCTTAATTAGTATTTTATGGCAAACCCTTTGTTGGCAATTACCGCCTCACAGCGTCGCGGCATAGAGTTTACTAAAAATTGATACCTTTCTGCGGGAATGGACATCCATGCATTCTTCACAACCTCCCACAATGTGCTGTTGTTTGTGGGGTTTCTTTGCGCGATCACAGCCTTTACGTCACACCACAAATTCTCAATGGGATTGAGATCTGGGGACGTATATTATTTTCTGCAAACCACTGTTTTGCTAGACGGCTTGTGTGCTTAGGATCATTGTCCTGCTGAAAAGTCCATATCAAAGGCATTTCATCCGCAGCATATGGCAGCATCACTTTCTGTAATATTTTTACGTATAGATGGCGATCCATGTCTTTGATCCAGTATATGGGTCCAACTCCTATGTATAAAAAACATGCCCATATCATAACACTAGATCCTCCATGTTTAACCGTTTTCAGCGTAAATTTAGGGTTGTATTCTGAATTAGGAGGTCGTCTTACGTAGGCTCGTGAGCCTCTCCCGCCATAAAGAACAATTTTAGACCCGTCAGTCCATAAAATATTCCTCCATTTTTCAGGGGTCAAATTTAGATGCTCCTCAGCAAAGTTTAGTCGCTTTATAACATGTTTTTTCAACAGTGGGACTTTTCTTGGACTTCGCACTTTCAAACTTGCATCTCTAAGACGTCTGCGGATAGTTTCCACGTTTTTTTAGTTTTATTTCCGTAGCGGCAGCAAAGGGGTTTTGTTTTGAGTACCTTACTATACGCGAAACACTTTTTTTGATAATACTGGTGGACGGCCACGTGTCCCACTAACGGGAGTGTACTTAATTGCATTGCGTACCATTGTCGGTGAGCAACCTATAATATTTTCCACTTCTTTATAAGATTTTCCCTCCGAAATCAGCTTCCTTATCAGCAATCGTTTTTCTAGTGTACAATGCACGCCACGCCCCATTTAAAAACAAATCTTAACACCTTATGGATCAGAATTATACTTCTTCTAAAAAATTATTTATTTTTAAACTCAATATACAAAGCTTGCAAAGAAAGAATGTGTTTACTTGCAAAGTTCGTTGACTTCTGTCAGCACTACTATTATTTTGACTGCCAAAAACCTGTTCTTCTTTGAATTTAGTCATTGTAAAAACAACAAGAACAATGGAATGCAAACATAACGGTTAGTTTTTTTTTTGGTATTTACATTAAGCTATGAAATGAAAAAAAAAAAATAGGCAAGAAATGGAAATACAGTGAGGCTACGAAACAAAGCAACATTTTTAAAAAGACACTATTATTATTTTGACTGCAACTGTATATATATATATAAGTCTATATATATATTTGTTCAAATCATAAAGCTTTAAATAATGCATCCTTACAATTAGGATATCTAAAAATTATTTCTTTATTTTCCCAAAAAGTCAAGTTCAAATACGATGTGATTGAGTTTTTGTGTGTGCAATCAACTTTTGCAAGAGAAAATATGATCAGTAAACCGGATAATGCAACAACAACGCCTAAAAAATAAAATTGCAATCCGCCTGAGCTTCTAAAAATAATAGTGATCAAATATAATAATTAATTTCTTTTCTTATTTTAGGTATATCATTTACAATCAGATTTGGATGAATCTGGCAGCGAAATGGGTGATACAGCATCAACAGCTGCCAAATTGGACGTCATAACCAAAGAGCAATTATTTGATGCTTACCGCAAATCATTAGATCGATATCATAAATATCGATGTCGCTATACCGATTTAGCAAAAAAATATAAAGATCTGGAGCGTGATAGCACCAAGGCAAGGGTATGACTGTTTCCTATTACTCTTATTCATAAAGATTTGTTGTAGGTGTAATAGCCAAATTTTCGTAGTAAAAATGTTCTTCAAACCTTCAGTAAGTTACAAATAATATAAAATACTAATGATAAGGCGTCAGCTGAAGTCTCAATAATGATAAGTACTGTAATACCTTTAAAGATGAACGTCGCTATTGAACAACATAGCAAGGTTATGACTTCTCGTATTTTTAAAGATGATAAGAACTATATGTTGAAACATGAATGTTATTTTTGAACAACGTGAGCCTTACTGCTCATGTTTTATGTTATAATTGTTTTTGTTATGTTATTTTTATGTTTTTTTTTATAATTGTATTATGTTAACGATTTCATATTTTCCAATTTCAGTCCGTTTTAGTGGAAACTCAAGAAAAGGCCATACGTCGTATAAATGAACTCCGCGAACAATGTTCTTTAGAACAACAAGCTAAAGCCCATTTGGAAGAAGCCCTGCGCATTGAAATGGACGACATGCAATGTAAAATGCAAGCCTATCAGACGAAGTTGAAATTGCTTGGGGAAAATCCCGAAGCAATAGCTGCTGCATTGGAAGGACAGAACGAACAGTTGATTGATTTAACTAACGAATCGACAAATAATACAGAAGGGTCGTTAATAGCAATCGACGACACATCTGCTAACAATGACGATTTTAAATCGAAATTAGACAGTTACGAAAAACTTGTTCAAGAACGCGATCAACAGATTCTAGAACTGAGTAATAAGTTGACCTTGCTGCGGAAACAGGAAGAAGAAAATGCTTTATTGCTGGCCCAAACAAAAGCAGCCATACATTTAGAATTGGAAAATAAAGAAAGCGAAGTTAAGAGGTTGTCGGAGACCATCAAACAATTGCAATCTGAAACATCAAAGCAAGAGAAACAGTCTGCCGTATCCCAGGAAGAACTGAATGAGTTGAAGGAGAAATTGAAACTATCGTTGGCAACGAAACAAGAAATGGACGCCAAGGTCATAGCTTCTGAACATATATTAAGCGAACTAAAAGATAAGCTAAATGATAAAGAAAAATTGTTCAATACTCTTGAGGACAAATTATCACAGCAGGTTAAAGAGAGCAATGAAAAACTGCAAGAACTGCAGCATCAAAATCAACAACTCAATGAAATGGTGCAAAGATATCAACAAAATGAAGTTTCTCTTGCGGAAGTGGACAATGAATTAAATAGAACAAAAAATGAGAACGACATATTAAAATCGACAATACAGGAAAATCTTCAGAAGCTTCAAGAAACTGAAGTGGAACTCAATCAAAGACTACGAATTATAGAAGATCTGAGAAGCGAAGTTTCCTCTAAGGAAAATCTGCTAAAGCTGGCGTCAGACAGATCCGAGGAACTTCAACTACAATTACAGGAAGAGCAGAACAAAAAAGAAGAGATGGAACAAAAAATGAAGCAATTGGAAAACGAACTGAAAATTGTTCAAGACCAAAGCACCAATACCGAATCGGAAACAATTACCAATTTAAAAACAGAGTTGGATAGGGTCTCTTCGGAGCTAAATGAACAATTAAAAACTGTTAAAGATCAACTAGTAAGCAAAGAAAAAGAACTAAAGTCTCTTACGAAAAAGTCATCGAAATTTGAAAAGCAGCATGAGACGCAACTCTCACAATTACAAGAACAATTTGAGGAAATTGAAAAACTTAAAAACGATGTAATGCAACAAGAGAACGTAATCGAAACTTTAAGAGAGGCATCCCGGCAGAGGGAGCAACAGACGGAGAGAGAGAAGGCAGAACTAAAGTCACAAGTATCGAGCATTTTGAACGAAATTTCTCAAATGGAAGAACAAATACGAGTTGTCCAAGATTCCCACAAAGAATTGGAAAGTGAAAAACGCTTACTAGAGGAGCGAATAGAAAATATGCACGAACAACGCCAACACTTCGAGGAGGACACGGAGAAATGGCGTGATTTACTGCATCGAGCGGAAGAGAAACTTAAGGAAACGGAACTAAAATTGCAAACAGTCGAAAGTGAGCACACTCAAATGGCTGAAAAGAACTGTCTTTTGGAGGAAAACACTCATCGTTTGGAAATGTTAATGGCGGAAAAAGAGAGACAACAAGCGGCCACAGAGGAGGCAATGGTTAGTGAGCTGAGATTGAAGCTGGAAACTACGGAAAACTCATTGCAAAAACTTAATGAAAAAATGCAAGAAGTGTTACACGAAAACTCTAGACTTCACAACAATCAGGAACTAAATGATCACGATTATCGTACGCTGCAGGATAAATTTGATGCTTTGGACAAAGAAAAAGCTATATTAGAAGACAGTCACAATTGTATACAAGAAGAATTGAATGAAACGAAGAGAAAACTACGGGAAGAGGTCAACAAAAATGAGGAGCGTTTGAAAATTTTACAAGAAGATCAGGAAAAAATGTTACAAATCACCAAAGCCTTAGAAAATAAGGATCAGGAGTTAAGAGAAGAAAAACAATTACGGGAAAATTTGAATAGACAGCAAGAAGATTTAAAAGAACAATTAGATGTACTGCGTGTGACACAAAATGATTTGATCCAAGTAAATGAACAACTCAAAGAGAAACAATTGGCTATAGAGGAATTGCAGAATCAGTTGCAAGACTTGGGGGAAAGGCATGAAAATGTCCTAAGAAAAGTAGAAACAGAGAAACAAGAGTTGCTAAATAAATTTGAGTCCGTAAATCAAGAATTGGAACATAAAACCGAAGAATTGGCGCTATTAAGAGATGAAAAGCAATCTTTGAACCAAGAGTTACAAGGAAATCAAGCTAAGCTAGACATAGCAATGCAGCGGGTAGAAAAACTTACAGCGGGACAAATAAGCAATGAGGAAAACCAACGAGAAATAGAAGAATTGAAGCAGAAGAATGAAGAGCTTAGCCAACAGCTAACAAATTTGCAGACGATAGCGGAAAATAAGCAGTTGGAAATAGAAAATAGCCACCAAAAATATTCCGCTTTGGAATCTTTAAGAAGCGAGCAAACTACACTTCTAGAAAATAAGAATGCGGAATTCGAGACTTTGTCTGCCAAATTGGACAATGAACTTAAAGAGAAAGAGAAACTTGTCCACTTAGTAGCCATCTCCCAACAACAGTTGGAGGAATTACAAGCGAAATTCTCTCAAAATATTGAAGAAATGGAACGACTGCAGCAGGAACTTAATGAACAAAATTCTGAATCTTCCAAGCAAGAGCAATTGCAGCTTGAATGTGAGTACCTTACTAAACATGTAAAACAATTGGAAACTGAATTATCCAAAAATCACGATAACAACAAATCCAAAGATTTAGATGCTCAAGAGCTGAAGGACAAAATAAAATCACTTCAATGTGAGCTATATGTTCTCAAAGAGAACGCCGAAAAGTATGACGCGGAAATGTTTGGCAAAGAAAACCAACTTCAGGAGCTTGGAGCTCAAAATAAACAACTTTCGATAGAATTGGAAAAAGAAAGAGCTGAGTTGCAGCGCCAATTGGAGCACATCAAGTACATAACCGAGCAAGACGACACCGTACAGAAACAGCTACTTTCCACAGAGAATAAACTAAAAGACTTGGAAGGCAAATATGCCGCACAGGCCGACGAATATGAACAATTGAAATCCCTCACTGAAAGCAAGGAGAAAGAGAATAAACGTCTTAACGAGACTATGAGAAACGATTTAGAACGTAACGCTCATACTATAGAAACACTGCAAAAGGAAATGCAAGATTTAAATCAACAATTACAAAACAAAGAACAATTAGAAGAAGAGCTGAAAGCATTGCAAATAGCATTACAAGAACGTGCTAATGTGACGAACAAGATACAAACCACAATCAACAGCAGTGAATCCTCAACCTCGAATAGAGCATCCTCACCGTCTGCCGCTGCGCCGCAAGACTTAGAGCGTTTGCGAAAACTCAATGAAACCTTACAACGCGAATTGGAGGAACTAAAACATAAATCAACGACGGAAATCAATAATTTGCAACAAGAAATGGAAGATTTACAACACAACAACACGCAAATGGCGGATCGTATAATGGATTTAGAACGCATCAAGGCCACATTGCAGGCGCAAAAAATGTTTGGCTTAGAAATGCGTGTCGATGAACCAACATCAGCCACAAAAACCAGCGACAGCAATGGTAATACAGATAGTGAGAAACAAGAGTTGGAGTCGAAGTTAAAATCAATTATGGCTGAAGTTCAAGATGTATCAAATCGTAATATATTCTTGGAACAAAAATGTGAAAACTATCTTATTTTAGAACAATCGAATGAGAGGCTGAAATTGCAAAATGCAAAGTTGTCAAGACAATTGGATGAAACACTGGTAAGTTGGAAAACTTACTCAAATCAGGGTTAAACCAAAGCATAATAACTCGTGTACAACTCCCTCTTTAGGTATCCATGCAACATAATGAAGGTATTTCAGCTAATACCGAATTTGAGTACTTAAAAAATATAATGTTCCAGGTAACATTTCTGATATATGTCGATAATTCCAAATAGTTTTTTAATATTTCATAAATTAAATTGTAGTATCTGACTGGCTCCGCAAATGGCAATAACGAAACATTAGTTAAAGTCATATCTGCTGTGTTGAAGTTCTCACCCCAGCAAACACAAGTAGCATTGGAAAAAGAACACCAAAGGAGGTCTTTGGTAAGTTATGAACTTTAATTTCCACAACTATCCGACTAATAGTAAATTTTATTTTGCAGTTAAGTAAAATTCTATAGCATGAAAATGAAAAAAGTTACTACATTTGGTAGCAATAGAGATGTCGTCATTTGTTAGTTAATATTAATCAAAAAACAAAAACTAAAACGTTTCATTATTACGTTTTGTATAATATATGTAATACAAAAGTTATTATAAATCGTAACTACTAATTATAGGGAATAATTTATCATAGTTTAGTATAATTAGGATCATAAGTTACGTTAAACAAATATCACATAAAGTACCTTTAATTGAGAAAAACAAATCAGAAAAAATATATGTAAAAACACAATAATAATAAAATGCTTTTTACTGATATGAAAAAAAAATATACCATTTTATACGAAAATCTAACAAATCCAAAATATTTACGTTATACTTACATAAATACACATATAAAAAGCAGTAATCAGTTAAAAAAAGTTGCTGACTTGTTTTGAGAAGATTTGTTAAGAAGTAAATTAAAACACTAGAAATGCATTTTATATACATTATAAAACTAAGTAATAAATATTAAACATATTGGTCACATGCTAATTAGTTATATTTTGTTTTGAAAGCTTGCTGTTGTACATTTTTTATGTTCAATCGTGAATATGATTTGGTTTCAGTAAATGCATTGTAATGTAGTGAACGAAGATCATCCTAGCGTTCTTTTAGTAGTCCCAGATGGCATTTGCAAAAATTATTGATTTCAAGCCACATGGCTTCAATAATAATCATTTATATTGTTAATATTTTACACAAACATCCTGATGCAACCTTTGATTTTGAAGATATTATAAGCTATTTCTTTACCGATCGAGCACTTCCTTCTGTGGCAAGGCCTGGTGTCACGACTGCTGAGTAGGCAAATATGTTAGAGCCTTATGCCACCAGATGTTGATAATATTTCATGGTCGTCCTAAAAATGTGAATTTTATGGCTCCATCATCTTTCTGGTTCTCTTTGAGCCAATCTGATTGTCTTATCTGGAAGTTTTGGAGTTGAAAAATATAAGCGCGGCGCTTAAAGTCTTCTCGCAATAACTTCCGTAAAAGAAAAAAGTGAAAATTTAAATTTTATTTTAATAAAAAAAAATTATATTTAAAATTTGAATGATACATTTTAAATAAAAAACTGCATCTTTGCATGACACTCTTTATATATGAAAATGATCTTTATAAACACATATGGAACTATTGCACAGTGCCAAAAAAAATTTGCATATTTGAAATTTCTATGAGAATATTTTTCATTAATTTATGGGTACTTGGCCCAAAGCGGTCCTTTTTTATATTTTTAGTTATTTGAGAATTCTTTAAAGCTCTTTTAGAGATCATTTACAGGGTTTTAAAAAGTCCGTACGACTGGAAGTCTAATTAAAGCCATTAAATGAAAGACCATTATCTTACTTCACTGCCCCGTTTTTAACAGAAAATTATAACAAACAAAACAGTAAATGCTATTTATCAAATATATTCGCAATTTAACGCTTTTAACGTAAATTAGTTATAAATTATTTGTTTGCAGTTTAAGTAAATTTCAAAGGCAGCCGAAGATAAATACAATGCAAAGAATATAATCAAGACATAATTCATCTTAGCCCGACTAAAATTCACACCGACAGTAGCTTCCTTTTTATGACATATTTCTATTCTTTAAAATGAACGGACAAATGGCAAGGCAATTCACATTCATAGCAAGAAAATTATGAGTAGTCCTAATTTTATTTCGCCTTTTTAATACAAAAGAACATGTGCAATCCAGCTTTTGTGAAATACATACGTCCATAAATGCCATATATTATGCGTTGTAAAGATTCTTCTGTTTCCATATTCAGGAATATGTTATCTCTGTAAATAGTATGAATAATTAAGTTAAGCATTTATTATAATCATATGCCAATATTAAAATGAAATTAAATAAATAATACCATCACATGATTCGTTTTTAGTATCCTAATTCATATACATTGATAATGATAGAAAATCATCGTAAGCAAAATTTTTATGGACAATGCCAATTTTTCCCGCTTTTCTCGTATTTTTAAATAATTACGCTTGCTTATAAACGAATGGGAAATAGTAAAATAGTAAAAAAAAGATCCGTGAAATACAAACACAGGTAAGCTTGTTTGATTAGAGTCCTACAAATCGAACTTCGACTAATCGACTTTTTGTAAGCAAAAGTGAAAACCCCTAAATCGACTTTTGTGTTGTGAAAAACTTGAAAAGTCGACTCTTTGTTGTAAAAGTCTATTTTAGTTTAAATGTTTCTTTATTTCAATATTTTTAAATTAAAGCTTTATGTAAGAGAAAAAGTATCATAAGAGAAAAAGTAAATTGAGTAACAAACTGCTTGCATCCAAGATTTCGATACAATTCTACCTATAACTCCAATTTGTCTTTATAAACACCAACATTCTTTGCAATCTCTGCAAATATTGTTCTGTGATCATCAAACTTTAATCAAGCAGTACCATAGCTAGCCAACTAACAATGAAGCTAAGCTTCACAAAATTAAAGTATTTTGGTATTCTTGCATTTGCACGAAAAAAGTTCTTAATTCCAAAATTAAATATTTGTGATATTTATTTGTTGTTTTATTAACATAATAACTTCTGATAAATGAAACATTAGGTTTATTTAAAAATAGCATTGAAAATGAAAATTGAAATTTTGAAAATTGAAAATTTGAAAATTTATATTTTCTATATTTGAAAAGCCGAAAAGTCGACTTTTTCATATTTCAAAAGTGTGAAAAGTTAACCTGTTAGTGTGTTGTCTTCTTAAAAAAGAATGGTCTGATATATTTAAACTCTATTGCGAAAATTGGAAAATGTTTAATAAGAAAATCATCGCATACAAAGCACGTACTTTTAAAATGGAAGCATAACAGACTATATATCGAGGCAAATAAAATGGGTAAAAATCTAGTTAAATATTGATTAATTGTAATAAAAATTTAAAACATTTCAAAAATATTTTAATGAAAAACAAAATATTTTTAAAAAAATCGCCAGATTTACTAAAAAATTTAAGCTATGTTCTTTGCCTCACATTTCTGTTACTTTTTTTTGTAAAATTTTCCACTTTTTGTAAAAAATATGTTCGATCGTAACGACAAGTTCGTCTCCATACACATATACCAGTTGCTCATACAAAATGATTTTTGTCGTGCTTTTTAAGTTTTTCGATGTTCTCCCTTTTTTTTATTAATTTTGTAAAAATCGATAAAAATTTATTATGGAAATTTTTCCAATAAAAAGTTTATCTCTTTTATTTAAATTCATTTAGAATTGAATCAATTTTATTTCGACATATATGTATGTATCTCTGCTGAATTAAAAACGGAAGAGAAATGTTGGTAAGCAAAATTGGCGACGTGGAATGACAATGTTGCGGTTCCGAATTTCATCATTCATTGTAACATTTCATCATTTTTGCTTTGTAACCAGCTGAGATCATCAGGAAACCGTTGAGGTAATATATTTGGATGTAGCCTATTGGAAGTGTAAAAATTTTTCCTTTGTTTGCGAAAAACAAAAATGTTGAATTTACATTTTTGTCATTTTCAGTGTTGGGACATTTGTAGTCGTTGGATTTTTCTCAATTTTTACAATTTTATAACGTCATCGAATTAGAGCAATCCCCAATTGTATTAAAAATTCGTTTACAAAAGTGGACAGAAGATGGCCAATGCTAGTGAAAACCGTGACCTTTGACTTGAATGCGTCATCCCCAAGGGTTGCTATATTTCTTCTACATTTTACATAAAATAGTTTTAGACAACATATGACCATACTTACGGCGCTAAAATGGGTGCTTCCTTAACTAGATGAAATAAATTAAATAAATTATTTTGATATCTACAGTAATATACCCCAAAAGAGATCTTTGTATAAGCCTTAACAGAAAATAAGTTAAATGTGAACAAATTTCAAAAATGTCTTTATGTTATATTAAATAAAGTATTCACCTTTATTTCTGTAACTATTTTTTTTTTGCCACTTTACTAAGAAAATAGCGACCATTTGGCCGCCCATATTTCATCTTGATTTCGCTTTTATTTTTTTATTATTTAGAATGGATTAATACTGATTTCATCGTGATTAAGAACAGTTTTTCTTCATTTGCTTCAACTTTTTTTATAGTTTTAATTATAATTTTAATTATATTACCGTTAAATTCGATATAAGTTCGTTGTCGCGAACATACGTAATATTAATATTTGAGCTGTAAACGTTTACATTGCAATAGAAATCGTATATTTCTGGACTTCGCTATTTTAATAAGCCGAAGTTGTTCATATCTGAAGGCTAGTGGTTACCTCCAACGGAATTTATTTTTCCACATAAAATGCATACAAATTGTACAAATTTGCTCAAACTTTAGCAATAGTCAAAATTGCCCCAGGTCTGCTATATGTAAAATTCTGACTGTTGTTGTTGTGTGTGTGAGCGTATTGTTTTTTTCTCTCAGTTTTGTTTTGAAGAAATGTCTTGTGTTTGCGAGACATAAACACATACATATATAAAAATTTGAGTTTTGACATTTATTTCACTATACAAAATTATATTAACTCAACCTTACCGCTGAATAAAATATTCCATTTAGAATACAGCCATAAGGACAAAATTTGGCAAAAGGAATTAATTGTGTTTGAGGTCAACAAAATTTTTGAATGGGTTGAGCAAAATGTATTGATGATACAAGGTGGAGTTATCACGACACAAATACAATTTTGCACAAGCAACTAGCAAATTGTTTTTGTCTTCGGCAGCGAAACTGTCAAAATGTCTGCGTTTCCTATACGAATCTTTTAAATTTTGTCATTCCGTTCGTAGAAGGCAATTGTTTATCCCCAAACTTCGCCATCTTACAGCGCGATCTTTTAATGTAAGAGTAACTCGTAGCTATAACACATTGCCAAATGAGTTTAGAAATTTAAATGTATCATACACAACATTTCGTAATAGACTTATCTATCATATGCAGTTGACGTAGGTGAATTTTCTTTACATCTTACATCTTCTTTGACATCTTAATGCTTGCATTTACGAGTGATATTTATTAATTATTAGTGTATTTATTGTTTGATATTAAATGTATGATTTTATGTGATAAATTTTTATTTTATATACATTTTTACATTTACTTTGGAGTAGTATTTATTTCAATTTATGCATTTTTATTGTGATTTACCAACCAAAAAAAAAAAAAACCTTGCAATTTGGCCTGACGTACATATATACATCATTCATTATTTAATTTTTTGCATTATTATTATTTCCCTTCATATCGCCTACTTTGTGGTGCACTTCAATTTGAGCGTTATAGGTAATTAGTTATTAACTAGTAATTATTAATTTTATATTCTAAATTTTAAATTACAAGACTGTTCAATAAATGAAATGAAATTAAATATGCTGAAGTATGTTTATGTTCCGTTGTTGATAAAAGTAAATAAAAGGAAATTGCAATCAATCGCGTTATTTTATAACCTTTCCCGATTTAAAAAAAATGATTAATTTAAATTGCATACATTCGAGTTTTAGCATCGACTGTGGCAACAGCTATTCGAAAGTTCTATCAAGTTTTCACTTGAAATAGAAATGTCGTTTCAAAGAAACATTCGTTAATACTTTGTGTTGTCAAGTGTCGTTATATGTGTGTGTTCCTACTAAGGAGTCGATTTGTGTGTTGATAACGGGATGTTTTACCGTATTATAGCGTGAATTTTGCTGGATCTATGTGATCTTAATTTGTAGACATTTAATACAGTTTTAATGTGAAAGAGATTTAGAAATATATACAATAATTGGCGATGGCGGTTTCTAGACCAAGTTATCCTTTTATAGGATGTTAACCCTAAACCCAAGAAAAAATTGCATTAATGTGGTTTGTTGTATGAAACAAATAATCAATGGGTCAAACTGTGCGGTTTTAAATCTTTTGTTTCTACGACATCCTTCACATGTGTGCACAACAAATTTAAATAAATAGTGATTCAAATGGAAATGTTGAAATCAGCTGAGTTGATAACACCATCTTACCTCGATACATCCTGATGTTGACCTTTACCGCATTTGTCAAATAGTTACTGCTGATTATCAAGTAACCTGTAGAATAGTGAGTATTTGCGTACGACATACCGAATTAATATACCCTTTTACAACTCTAGTTAGCAGTTGCTTCCATTCTCTTTCGTAGCTTTTTTCCGTTCTTTGTTTTTGCGGCCTTTTTTGCGAAAAATCCAACAGTCATTTTTTGTCTGGCAATTGAAAAGCAAGTGCGGCGGGAGAGTGGAAAGTGTTGAACAAAGGCAAGTCGAAACATAATGACTAAATGGAAAAAAGAATAAAGAAAATAATAGATTTAGAACAAGGAAAGTAAAAAAGGTGTAGTTTCTATCAATTTTTTTCTTTTTTTTAGCATTTCACCGAAGAACGATTATAGTATGAGCAAACTATTTGTATTATTAAGCCTTGGGCTGTTGTTGCAACTTACCTGGGCAGAAAACAAGTTGATACGTGTTCCGGTCACTAAGTTCAAATCGGCTCGCGTACATTTTCATGAAGTGGGCACCGAATTGCAGCAATTGCGTCTGAAGTACGGAAGTGACGTGGGTGGCATCACGCCTGAACCACTGTCTAATTATCTGGATGCGCAGTATTATGGCCCCATATCAATTGGTACACCTCCTCAGAACTTCAAGGTAGTCTTCGATACCGGCTCTTCCAATCTTTGGGTTCCCTCGAAACAGTGCCATTTGACCAATATCGCTTGTCTAATGCATAACAAGTATGATGCCAAGAAGTCTCAAACCTTCGAGAAAAATGGTACCGAATTCGCAATTCACTATGGCTCCGGAAGTTTGTCCGGCTATTTGTCCACTGACGTTGTAAATATCGGCGGTTTGGACATCAAGCATCAGACTTTTGCTGAAGCTTTAAGTGAACCAGGCTTAGTATTCGTTGCAGCTAAATTTGATGGTATTTTGGGTTTAGGTTACAGTTCGATCTCTGTGGACGGCGTTAAACCACCCTTCTATAGTATGTATGAACAAGGATTGATTTCTCAGCCGGTCTTTTCGTTCTACTTGAATCGTGATCCTAAGGCTCCGGAAGGTGGTGAAATAATTTTCGGTGGCTCCGACCCTGATCATTATAATGGTGACTTCACCTACTTACCTGTAACGCGCAAGGCTTATTGGCAAATCAAAATGGACTCGGCTTCAGTGGGCGATTTACAATTGTGCCAAGGCGGTTGCCAAGTTATTGCCGACACCGGCACTTCTCTAATTGCTTTGCCTCCAACCGAAGCTACGTCTATCAATAAAGCCATTGGGGGAACTCCCATAATAGGTGGTCAATATGTGGTGTCATGTGATGATATACCCAAACTACCGGTTATCAAATTCGTACTGGGTGGCAAAACATTTGAACTTGAGGGCAAGGATTACATTTTGCGTATTGCTCAAATGGGCAAAACTATATGTTTGTCTGGTTTTATGGGCATTGACATTCCACCACCCAATGGCCCCCTATGGATTTTGGGCGATGTGTTTATTGGCAAATATTATACCGAGTTCGACATGGGCAACGATCGCGTTGGTTTCGCTATAGCAAAGTAAAGAAATAAGATTCTGAAAACATTTTATTTAAAAGTACGACATGACGCATGTGTCGGAATTTATTGTTACTATTGTTTATGTTATGACATTCAATATACGTTTTGTTCTTTTAAATGACAGACTGTAATAAACAAATGAATATTGAAGAATTATGAAGACAGATTTAATATAAATTGAAAATTTGTTTTATTGATTAGATAGGTTATTGTATGCCAGTATAGAAAAACACTAAAACATTTTTAATCCAAACGGAATTGAAATTTTCCAATTTATATTGGGATTAATGTCGACAGATTTCTAGTTAGAATTAGGAAAAGTGCGCTTGAAAATTGCTTAACCAGTATGAAAAGAAATGTTTTCCGTTAAATTTAATAACAATAAATAGTGTCCTATTTCGTATTTTGAACTTTAGAATTATCAGTGCTATATATTCGCGTGCTTTGCCACGTTTTGCCGTAATTCTCGTTTATAACTCTATCCCTTTGAATAGGAATTGCTTAAAGTAATGAATTGACGCCATACATCACTATTTAGGCTTTGTTCGTTACATCAAGCGAACTTGTTTACTTTTTGTGCGATAACCCCATAGAACGGACCAACCCTTGCAAGATAAAAATCCATAAAAACTTCGAATTTCCAAATAAAGTGTAAAATCTTTTACTTATTAAAACATAAATTAAATTTTTGTATTTTATTTTTAACTCTGCTTTTCATTTCGCTTGTCTTCGTGATACGAAAACATTGGTCCTTCGAGCCGGATTCAAAGTCTAATCGTTTGGTGTAACGGTTTAATTGGTAGTTATTTCGGCTTTCTAATTAGAGTTGATGTATTTAGTTAATTAAAAAAAGTGGTAAAAGTACTACTTGTAGATAAATAAATGTTGTTTTTTATCCCTTTAACCAAATATTAACATTATAAACATTTATTTAAACAAAAAATTTTACAATTATAAAGTGCTCTCACCAATTATTTCGTGTAAACCAATCTTTCAGAGAAAGGGATCTGATAATGAAAACAATGATAATGAAGTTACTCCCGCAACATGGAACGCTAGTAAAAAAAACCAGAAAAGTTCGCATTTCGAAAACTAACAAAATCGATCGTAATCTGAAGAAGATAAAACGAAATCAACTGGAGTAGTAACTACGGAATTAAAGCCATTCCGAAAAAAACTCTGTGGCGGACCTGGTAGCTTTAATATTAATGCGGATTCTGAAATATACAATGCGCAATGATAAAGTATTTTCCTCTGGAAATTACTTCATGCATGATTTTTAATTTTCGAGTCTTTCGTCCCAATAAATCGAATTGCAACATTGCATCTGCTTCATATTTATTATGTTTAACCTCAGTCATGAATTGGATTTCAAAGCGTAGTCAAGGCTAAAATTAGCGTCACAGTTTTAATTTTTTTTTTTTTTTAAATTTCCAAATAAATTCTCTATCTTCGAAACAGATGACACAAATTCGGTTCAAGTAATACTTCCACAACTTGCTCAATTTTTTCGTCTAATAAACTGTTGTCTCAGAAATCCAATGAATCCATCCAAGGTAGAATAGCTAATATAGCGTTTGTACAACAATCTTTCTTTTTTTTTTTTTTTTTTTGAATACGCTAATTTGTCATTGTTTGTTAAAAGTTAAAATCTTCTCTTCCGTTGATAAACTTACCATTTTTTAAGTACTGGGAATAATAATTTTTAACATTGCAAATGTTGCAGTTGTATGCATATTCTGTAGTTGAAATTTATCCCTGAACTTGAATTTTTCTGAATTAACTGGTGATGAATCACACAAATTTTGCATTGCCGAGCAGAGGGGTTGGCGATGATAAGTAAACTTAGTAGTTTCATATCGCCACAAGTTCATTGTGGTGCAAAATT
The DNA here is from genome assembly GCA_019455685.1 of Philornis downsi. Classification (NCBI taxonomy): domain Eukaryota; kingdom Metazoa; phylum Arthropoda; class Insecta; order Diptera; family Muscidae; genus Philornis; species Philornis downsi. The sequence goes on along the minus strand of JAHXMU010000342.1, from coordinate 74,602 downwards.
TGCTAAAATCAGAAATAAACAACACGCGATACTGTGAGATATATATGTATATGTACACATTTCTTCTTCGTAAAACAGATAACTGTTTTATTTGCGAAAACTAAATTTCGTATATGGGTATTTATTCAGAATTAGATATAAATGTAGAATATGAAGAAAATTATATGGAAATTTTACAATGAAATAAAAAGAGCTGTTGTTAATTGCTAATCCAAGGAGGAAGGGAGGGAGCTATCCTCAGAAAAACTTAGATATACTATGCAGGACTATAATGTATCGTCTACATTTTTTAAGAAAGCGTATATAACATTAAATGGTCACACGAATGGTCACTATCTTAACTGGCCGAATTTTCGGATAAAATTGTTACAATAATAAGATGTCAGAGTAACGTTTGTAAATCCCTACGGAAATATAGAATCTTAGATATGACAAACTCTATATCTATACGTTTATAAATTTTAAACTAAAATTGGGCATTAAATGCCCTTATTTACATCTTGTAATTTAATTTGCAATATATATTACAAATCAATAAATAGAATTCGCCGACGGCGGAATTAATTCAGTATTTTGCTTTTTCAGAAAACGAAAATTTTTACGGAACGATATCCCTTTTGGTTTCCTAACTGCAATTTTTTTTTTAGTTTAATTTAATTTATTTTTATTTAGGATTAAAATTAAAGCCTTAAGGCCGATTTGAATAAATTACAGTATTAAAGCATATCTTCATCATAACTCAATAACAACGTTAAAAGTTGTAGTTAATTAAATACAAAGAAATTAGGCTAAAGTACTTTTTGTGAAAAAATAATATTGGTTTAATTTTTATTCTTTCTAAAGTACAACACAATAAATGTTAATTTTAATAAAAAAAATTAGCCTTTTTAATTGTTACTAAGAAAGAGACTTTTCAGTTTTTCCAAAAGTAAATAACTTTTTAAACAAGATCGATCGGAGTCTGAAAATCGAAGAATCGAAATGGTAAGAATTATGTGACGGGCCTTTATATTTTGCCTTTAAATTCATAAAAAGAATAACGTCATACCAACAGCTCTTGGCACATTTGAATCTTGGCAAATTGTTTACTTGCTCCTTTTGCAATACGATCCAAGAAATTTGCAGATACGAACAGTATTAAAACCCTTTGTTTGGACATTGTTTGTCTTTTATTTTATTTTTATTAACTCACATTTGCACATGGTATATTCACATAAATACCATTGATAACATGTTGAACTTAATTATAAAAGTAGATTATACTTGTCTTTGGTGTGAATACATATGAGAGTTGTTACATCAAATGATCACTTCGGCACTGATAACGTTGCACAGCGCGAAAATCGTTATGCAGTGTGAAATAAAATTATAACAGTGGTAGAAAGAACAGTTTTTACTTCATTTTTTTAGAGACAATTTTTTAAGTGGTGGTGTAAAATACGAATTCTTAAAATGAGAAAGTTAAAAAAGAACTGTATTCTTTGTTCTAAAAAAATTAATTTCGATATAAACCTCCCCAAGCAGACAAATACCAACAGCCTAAAGCAAGGTCAGTACTATGGTGTTGAAGTAACGCAGTGATGTATTTGCATATTTTTAAGTATTACCTCTGTGTTAGAAAGATGGCACTGGAGAGGTGCTTGATGTTTATTTTGGTTACTTCAGGATTGTACTTAATACATTCAGTACTTTGCCAGTACACGAAATAACGCAAATGTATACTCTTCAAGTATAGCAAATAGCTTGACAAATTCCACTGTAGACAGCAACAGTTATAGACACGGTAGATAGCAACAGTTATTCATTTTGTATGTTTAAAGCTACAATTTATATAAATATTATACTGTGAAATACATAAACATTATTTGATTTAAAATATTTCTTGCTGTATTGTGTCTCTTGTAAACTTGCAACCTGAATCTCAAGCCGAGTCACAATACCCCACCATATGACATTTGGGCAATGTTTAACCATGATTCATTTTACAAAAGTTGGTGTTGATGTCCGTGGCCAATAAAAAAACTATCAGTTGTACTTACCATATGCCACTTGTTATACTGTGGTATTGCAAAAACTAAAGAGAACAAAGGAACGGGCTCCCAAAATTTGGACCTTGACTAAAAGATGTCGATTGTCAGGTGTTCTAGACAAATATGAGGCCATTATTACCGCTATCGAGGAGAAGCGATGGATGGGAGTTCAAATTAATCATGAAAGATTATAAAAAATGAACTTTAACCCAAGAAAAACAAATTATTATTATTTTCGGTATATTATTTAATTTTTGTAAAGTGGAATCTTTCGAACCTTTTCTTCATATATTTTTTTAAAGAAAATAATTTTATTTAAAATTAAAATAACAAGAATACATGTAACGCAAGTAGAATGAATGGCATTTAATGCCCTCTACAAGAGCAAAATAATTTTTCAGCAATAATGTATTTATTGGATTTTAAAATTCAATTGCGTAACAGTTGTAACATCCATACAAGAGTCGTTTCCAACCTATGCAATAGTGGCATCTCAAGGGATAAATTACTTTATTAGGGATAAAGGGACATAAAATATCTTCAATTACGTGAGAAAAACTTTTCGTTTTGAATCTGCAATTATATTTATTACTAATCTCTTTCCGAGAGCTTATAAAAGAAACGTACGATTATTGTGACATCAATATACCTGCTATAGCATCCCAAACGACATTTTTGCTAAGAGCTGGGTGCTATTCAAACGAAAATTAGCCAAAAATTGCAGTCACCAAAAATTTCGGTAGCATTATAAATATGCATTCTTTATGGGAACGGAAAATTTTCGTTTGAATCGCGTATTTGACTTTACCCAAAGCTGATCGCACGCTTAATTTTCGCAGTGAAACGCCATACAGAAATCGGCGTACTGTTTTCGTGAGGAAAATTTTCAAACACTGATTTGCAAATACTGATTTGCAAACAGTTCAATTATAATCATTTGATGTAAACAACTGTTTCCACCCGCCATTTCATAAGATTTTTAATGTTTTATTTCAATAATGGCATTGTAATACAAAAAGACAATTTATTAATTTTTCAAGTATATTATCGACCACATTGATGTAAAAACATTTGCTCCTCCGATTGAAGTGTTTCGTGTGAAAGTAACAGAAAAATGTTTCCATCGCCGACTACATTTTCAAAAAACAATGTCTTGTGGAATTTTATGCTCGTGAAAAGAACAAGGTATCCAGTTCAAATGCGGCAAATTTAGACCACAAACAAACTGACCTCCCGGCTATGGTAGAGTGCTATTATTGTAATTTTCAAATTGCACAAATCTTTAGCATAACATTAGGCGGTATCGTGGAAAAATAATAGAGTATTAAGTATTTCTGTACCGAGTACTCGGTACTGTCTGTTCTAGGTACTTAGTATGGGAAAATTAATTCTCGACATTTTATTAAAATATAATACTGTTTGAATTCTTTGATGATAGAATGAAATTAATTGAATACTGAATAAATTTTTATTCTGTTCACCAAAACATCAATCACCTGCATTCAAATAAAATCCTCTTAAGGGGGTGATACACTAACAGAATAACCATAGAGATTTAACTCCAATTGAAGGCAATTTGCTTAAACTTTCATGCTACACATTTACATATTTTAACAAATATTGTTAAATTTGTCAAACCAATCTTTTAGCGTTCCATCCCCAATTAAAAAAGTATTCGAATATATTGAAATTTTACATTTCTACGGTTAAATTCTCTTCAAAGCTAAAAGAATAAATGAGATTTTCAAATGAGCTGATAAGTTTACTTAATTTCCAACGTGAGAAAATAACAGCAATGGGCAGAATGACACATCCAAAGAGAAGCGCACTTTGGACTAATTGAAATAAAAGCAGAATTCTATAAACAAAAATTAATTTCATCATATCAAATGGACGACAACAATCGCCTCATTCTCCGTTTGCCATTGCGTATATTGAACTGCTTGTCGCAGCAAATAAAAGGGCTAAGCCAGGAAGAACTATGAATCAAATAGAGGCCATTAACTCAAGAACAGCACGATGTATTGCTTTTGATTTTATTATTTACAATGTATGTATTTATACATATATATATATTCGTATATGTATATATATAGATAATTTACAAAAAATAGTGTGCTTTTTATTTTCATTCTCCCTCTCTTACAATCCGTTTACTAACTAGTATAACAATTATTTAATACATGTAGAAAGGTTAGTAGGGAATACATTGGAGGTTTATAGGGGGAAAATGTAACAACTGCTCAAAAGCGGAAATGACGCAGTTCTATTTAGTTATTACTGACGTTATTTGCAAAATAATGTTATAATGATTAATGTTACTTGACATATTTCATAGATTACAGATCAACGTAATATTTATTAGGTACAATTTCAAGAGATATGTTCCACAATTTACTGTAGACAAATTAAGAATAACTTGATTGCAATGCCAATTAGTTTATACAAAAAAATATTGTATAACAAGGAGGCGAGGTTGGTTTGGTATCTTTGGGCGTATTTAGATTGGAAATATAAATTAATACTATATCTGAAAACAAATCGATCTATATAAAAATTATAATACGTAATAACTGCGGTTAAATTAGGTAATTTTAGAATTACAACGTTTTTAATAAACAAATGTGCGCCATGATCATTGTTTCTGTTTATCGGATTTTGGCATTGAAATCGTGCTGGCTTTATTGTTTGCTGCCGATGAAGGGGTCGAGGATGCTGAAGTTCCTTTTACCGATTTCTCCGATTCTGCCTCTGTCGCGTCTGTTTCTTGTCGCAGATTACGGCTTTCTCTAAAAGCGCTGTTGCTAGCGCTTAAGCGTATGTCATGTTCATCATCAGATTCTGTTGATTCTCTTATCATTGGCCGAGTTTTATATAAATCACAAGTTTCATTAACATAACGGTTGAAAATATCCGGCTTATCGGCATAAACATGATGACCAGCACCATTAACCATTTTAATATCGACTGCAGAATTGGCTCTTTGGGCTTTAATTTTCTCACCCGAAGAAGAATCGATCCAGGAGCGACTACCATATATGAAGGTCATGGGAATATCTTGACGTACATCTTTGATGCGGTGAATCATGGGATTTTTAGCCCAGCCCATGGATTCCATCATAGTATGAAAGGCGGATTCGCCACTGGGATTTTGAGCATTGCATTGATGAATATACTGGGGCACTAAGTTAATGTCATCCTCAATGGTTGCTGCAAATTTACGCATAATATCGGGACGCGTTTTCTGTACCAGCCATTGGCCAAAGGGTCCAGCCACTCTTACCGCCCATAAGGGATTTAGAGGTGTTAACGCATACGCAATAGCTCTTACCCAAAGCGGTATTTGCTTGCTAGTCAATGCTTCTGATGGTTTTTCTGGAAATCCCCAAGGATCTGCCAGTATTAAGTGTTTAACTCTATCTGGATGCGACAGTGCATAGCTGGATGCTATAAAGCCGCCCATTGAATGACCCAATAATATCATGTTTTTTATGTTCATTTCACGTCTCCATTCTTCTACTGATTTGACGAATTGTTTCTCGCAAATCATTGCATCTGAGGAAAATTTCGGCCTGGAACTGCGGCCGAAGCCTAAAATATCAATGGCATAAACTGGTCGCTCTTTGGCCAACGCATCAAAATTCATGACCCACAAGGCTACTCCCGCACCCAGGCCATGTAACATGACTAATGGAATCTCTTTCGACTCGGTATTAAAGCTGACAGTCCATATTTTGTCAGATTCTCCAATTGCTGGTCCGATATCCACAAAAAACCCTCTATAGGGTGTCTTTAAGAATGACAATATCTTCTTTTCGACAGCTCGCAACATGGTAGGCGAACTTGTGGTCCAATTGCGCAGTAATCTGAATAGCCAAAATCCTTTGGGCTTGTAATCCTTTGTTTTTATCGTAGGAAAATATAAAAAGAGAAATTAATACTTCTATTTCAATTATAATATTCTTCGTACATGAGTATACGCACATTAGACTTAGAATATGATATAATAATAATATAATGAAGATGTTGTTTGTTTGATATACTTTATATTTAGTATTTCCGAGTATCAAGGCGAAGGGTATCAGGAGATATGATGGGCAATGGAACAATACACATGATACATAAGCAGTTACTCATATATATACAAATATCATGCATAAAGGAATGAATTTATGCGTTTCAAATTTCTCCAAGTTGATCATCTTTCAGGCATTTGATTCTTCCTAAACACATGATAAAAACATGACTATATTTCTAATACATTGGTTATAATAAACATCAACAGATAGCTCATTTAATATTCTATCCAATCCATCGCATATGTATATTGGTGAACATTTTTAAAAACCGACGATTTTACAAATATTTATGTTACAAACTGAATATACTAAATATATGGACTCTGAAAATTGTAAATATTAAAAAACAGAAATTTTTTTACTGTTCTTCAAATATTGAATCTATTTTTTTTTTTTTTTTTGTATAACGAGCTGTAATATTTAATAAATGGTTTTAGTTGATGATGATGTACTATTTTATGAAAATACATAATAGAGAGTAAAGTATAATTTCATTCAGAGTGTAGATGCCAAGTTACAAATTTAAAGTTGTGTTCCTTGAAGCCAGCAAGTGGTATAAAGGGATTTGAAAAAAATTATTAAAACTGCTATAATTTTAAGGCCTCAACAAAAACTATGAAAGTGGAGTAATATGGCACTTAAAAATTAGGTAAGAAAATTATATCCTTTTTTAAAGTTGAAGTACTTTATACTTTTCTCATATAATAATATTTATGAGCGAAAGACAGGTAGGTTTAGAACGCTTGTGGAACGAAACATCTCTCACATCCAAATCACACTCGAATACCTACCTCGAATACGAATATTGATCTATTGCAACTATCCAAACAGAGTGAGGTGAGGTGTAAAGAAAAAAGAAAGAAAGAAGAGTAAGAAGGGACTGCACAAAGAAAATCGTGGGGTGAGAGTGTAGGGATCTTTCCAAGCGAGCATTTAAGAAAGGCGAACAACGAGAAAAAACTACATACAATTGATTAAGGATAGTGATGCCAGATCGTTCCCGAAGTTCTTCACAAAAAATGTTCAACAGTACTTCGCCGAAAAGTGAATGCGAGAAATACATTTCCAATGCCCAGCAATGCAAAAAGTTCGTGAATTTTCAAACATTAAGGACAGCACAACTAAGTAAGTTGTAAAGACGCACAAAAAAAAAAAAAAACAATTTATTTGCTTATATTGTGTTGTGTAATGTTATCGGTGGAGAGATATTTTCAAAAGCTGGAAATATGATATTGGTTCAGTGTTTTGGAAGATACGATGCAAATTTAGATGTTTCAGAACATATACATATACATAGAACTCGGTAACATAATCAATTTAGTTGTTAATTTGGTAGATAATACACGATTTTTAATTCCTTAAGAAATAAAAACATCTGTCATATGCTCGAAATTAAAATAGGAACTGAAGACGGAGTTAAGGAATGTAAAATTTCGTAATTGGACTCTCTTAATATAGCTTTGGGAGTTTTCGACGTACAATACTACTCCACAATACATTCATCACATGGGTGAGATATGAGAGTAGATAAATATATATTTTTATATATAACATAGAGTAAAAATAAATCCATTATCTGTCTAATAAATGGTGTTAATGGTCTGTAACTCGCTTTGTATATAAAGGGATCGGTTAAGGCTCGATGACTTCTTGCTCAAAAAACTACTCAGGCCGTTTTGTAACTGCCTGACTCAGTATTGCTTGAGGCCGCGTCATAGATGAACACGAGCAAAAATAAAATCAGCTATATTATACACTTTTTTTTCGAAAGTCAAGCATGTAGTTATCGAGCCTTAACTGTTTTTTTTTTATTCTGGTTTAGTTTCGTCGATTTCTTTTCATTAATTCTGGTGTCCAAGATGCCCCTGGCTCTGGAAGGTCAATTGTCGAAACTGCCGACAAAATAACGGAAACCGTCCTGCAAGCAATGTTTCGATTGCCTGGGAGCTAAATATTGCACAAAAATCATGGACCAGAGTTCCACCCTCGCATCGATGCTGAATCAAAAAAATCGGTGCATTTTTGAAGCGCATGGTGACTGGTGACGAAAAACTGGTAACCTACGACAACGTCAAGGGAACCCGGTGCAAATGGTGGCCGAATTAGTGCGGCTAGGAAGGTTTTCCCGTGATTTTGGTGAAATTAACAGAGAATTATCTACTATAAGCTGTTTCTCTACGACCAAGCTCTTAATTCCTACCCGCACTGTCAGAAGCGGTCAACAGAAGAAGTACAACAAAATCTAAGTAGTAATTGGCCAGAAGTTCTGGGAGCTTGGTTGGGCAGTTAATATGCATCAATCTTATAGGGCCTGCCAGCAAGTGATTACCCTCTGTTCCCGTAGAAGGCGGTTGAACTTACTAACGAAAATAATGGCTCAAGAAAAACTTGTGAAAATTGAATGTCTCTGTTTTTTGCCTATAGGGATAGGAATCAGGCTTCTATTAGATTGCCATTCCATTGTGAATTACCTTCAAAAAAGCAACAAGTTATCGAAAAATGTTGAGTCCAAAAATAGAATTCATGTAAGCTCGCTGAATGTGAGAAGTTCTCACATACAATCCATTCTGCGCAAAAAAAATCGATTTCGTTTTAATAAACTTCATATGATATAATTTATATTTCACCTCACAATTGTACAACTTTCACACTCAACCTCTTCAAATTCCCGGATGCCCTTATGACTTGTCATAGAACTGTCTAGACTAATTGTCTTGATAACTAGATCAAGTGTCAGGCGGCTTGATACCGTATACTAAAAATAAATAAAAAAAATGTCATCTTTTGTCTCTCCACATTATAATAATCCACAATATTATATTATCTAATGCAATTGTAAATATTGCCTTCGAGTAAAGGGCAAAATTTGATTGTTCTAACACAAAATTACTCAACAATTTAGGATGCGAGAAAACAAAAGTAAAATCAGACTACTTAAATCAAGAGGAAACTAAGATTTCTCCACAAAATATCACTGTATTTTAGAAGCGTAATAGACTCATGACAGTATGTTTCGGCTGATGGCTTTATTAGTTTTATTTTTATAAATCTGGTTTTTGTTGGTACTTACCTCAACGTCCATTACCCCCTGCGTGTTCACTACTGCAGTTTGACATGTCTTTGCTGCCTCTTTCGTTGTAAATGTCATCTTGTCTCACTAGTGCCTTGCTGCCGATGCTCCTATTGTTGCTGTCTTTCGAATTATTTATTTATATTTTATTCTCATTTATTTCGTATTTACAAACAAATTTTTTTGAATATATTCACTTCCTTGTTTTTCACTCGATGCGTCGTTTGGGGTTTTATGTCGTTTTCTATTCTTTCATCCACCAGAAAGAATCAAAACAAACTACGAATTTTACATAGATGTTGCTATATGTGGTGTTCTGATACTACGACTTTACAGTTTAGAATTTCACAATTTTGTTTCAAATGAAATAGGAATTCATATCTACTTTTTTTGCCCGTGTGATGCCAATTATCATTCTAACCGATTTTTGTTTTGTCACAATGACTTTGTACAAATAACGTGGAGGAGCGAAAGTTAGGTCACAACATCAAATTGTATTCTTCGTTTATACTTCTATACAAACTATAAATTTCATTCTTGTATAATCGAAACTTGCATGTATTAGTAACGACGTGCCTGTTATATTAGTCCGCTATAACGTTAGCAATTACATCCCCTGTGTTCACTTCAATGTTAGATTAGTAATTGTCTACGAATTTCTTTCATTCCCGTCTATTAGTAAGTAAGTAAAGTAACTGTTGCTGAGTATGTGTGCGAGAATTGTTTTTGCAACTCTTTATCAATTTTGTTTTGTTTCTACTGTTCGTTTTGGTCATATCAAGCGTTGCCACTCTAAATTCCTTATAATATCTCATACGGCATTGATATTGCCTTTGAAGTTTCTTGATTCGAGATTTCATTTGGTGAAACAAATGGTAAGTAATAAGGCGTTTGCACTACAGGATATCAGCATATCAGGATTCCAAATTCCTCTAGAGTGGTTTCACTGGGGGGATTTATTTGACAGTTTATTGTTTACAAACACAAATTTTTTCATTCGCTCTGAATGTGAACTTTAGAGGGAATCATTATATTATGTGCAAAAATGGCTTCTATTTTAATTCGTTATAAATGAAAAACAATTTCGAACATTGCGAAAGTTAATTATTACATTCCTGTAGCTTTTCTCCATTCTTTTTCTTTTTATGACGTGTAAAAAAACATGAATGGCAATGCCTTACCAGAGTTGTACTTTTACTTTTTTCAATACATTTTGGGACAAATTTTGCAAATACCAAAGATTTGAAAAATTGGAAATGTCTGAAAAATCTTTACTGTTCGTACCAAACGTTATATAAAGTCTTTTCACTGTTAAACTGCATGCAGAGAAACAAACGGTCGTGCAATTTGCAGCTACATTTTTTCTCCGCATAGAATATTTTTTTCGGATGGAGTGTTTTTGTTATCAGCTAATTTATATACGGCTTATGTAAATAACTACCTTGTCATTAGTCTTTTTAATGTTTTAGAATTTTATTTCAATAAATTTGTTCACGTGTTACAGAACTTATTGCGATGCGTGCTGTCGATTAAAGCTGCTTATTTTTTTATAAAGCTAAAAAAATTGCGTTAATCATATAAATTCATATTTACAATCTAACCAAATTACAAAAGGTTCTTTGCTAAATAATTATGAAATCTATTCATTTGGCTAAATAAAAGATTTGAAGTTCATAATTTTTCGTGCAGTGTAATCGCTAAATTTGGATGCGCTTGATCACTCACGCTCATATGCACTGAACGCATCCTTATAAATATGTGAATTTTTAAGATCTTTCAATGCGTCAATTAAAAAGCGTTCTCCCTGGTATTATATAGATGCTGGAAACAGTCATCTCAATTCATACACCTTTTTCAAAATTGTCCTAATTGTGAACGTGGTTGTTGGAAAATACTAAAAAACTTTCATTAAAAACAGACCAAGTAGATGTATGAGTAGACGCCCTCTTATCGTACGCTATATATTAAGGGCGTCTACTGATGCATCTATTTGTCCGGCGATAGGTCATTCTAACGTCACACACAATGCGAATTGAGCTGTATCTTCTTCACACTGATACAAATTTAAAAAGACGACAACCCAATCCATAGATCGACTTGGTATTCAGTGTGTGTGTGAATGTATGTAACACGTGCAACGTTATAGCTTTATTGTCCAAGAAGAGGAAAGTTACGAAAGAATATATTTCTCCCTCGATAAATATTTCGGAAATTCAGAGGTCTCTAAAATTACTTATATTTGTATATGCTTTATTATGAGAGTCGACGAAATGTTATGTTAAAATCTTGCCTGAATGACAGCAACATCTTTAAATACCTCATCAAGGAAATTTTATACGATTTTGTGTAACAAAATTATGTCACCATTACTCATTAACCGGCAACTTGGAATTTACTTGTCACATGCTCCCATCTCCTGCCACCTACCCAACCCCGCAATGATTCCTGTCAACGCAATAAATTTTCGTAGGAGGTTTGCCGTTCAGGCATTAATATTCCCCTTATGGCAATCTTCAGGAACAGACACTACAATTTTGTGTCCTAAAAAATCGTATAATTCACTTTTCTAAACTAAAAAAGAAAACGATGATATAACCGGTGTACTTAAGGAGACAGATGAGTGTATATAGGCTGTTGCAGTATTAGCACCATAACACTTCACATTTTCTATATTTTTGATTTCGTTGAAGAAAATTGGATTCTAGGATGAATGGAATTTAATTTGTCTCAGATATGAAGTGTCCTGGAATAATCTTACACAACAAATTACTTCTCCATAAAATAACATCGAGATGCCGTTTCCAGGAAAGTGCTATTTGTGTTGCGAATGTTATATTCCTTGAATGTTTACATGACATTGCAAATATGAAAAAGAGCAGCTAAAGTTATATTATTTTCTCATTAGTGTACGGAATTGAGATAATCTGTAGTACTACTAATTCAAATATCACAAGACTTGGAGAATTTGTAATTCCATTTTACGATATGTTTACGAAACAAAGGCGATAGAAACACACAGACCAATTATGTTTTTTCTGGAGTGAAATTCGCTCGCTTCCAACGTTCACTCATGAACGTACTTTCTCCCCTCTCTCTTTCTTTTTCAATGTGGAACTTTAGTAGTTTAGCGTTTTTAACGCCATGTGTAATGCTATTCATACATTATTGATCAAGTTACTATAATCTGCTAAAATAGTAACCAAAATTACAAAGTTATAGTTATTATGCTCTCTAATCTTATTATGGCTCTCTATCTATCATCTCGATTTTGTTCGTAGAGAAAAATAATTGGTTTGTGCTTTTCCATTGTCTTTGTATGAAATAAGTATGTTTTTATAATCACATTTAGAGGCATTTTTTTCATTTTCTACTTATATTAATATTCGAGTACTGCTATCGTATTGCACACTCGTAAATTCTAATTCTCCGTCTTTGCTTCTTAATGAATTTCTTATTTTCTTGATCTACGCGTACATTCAACTTATATTTCCAAATTTCACTATTTTAATCTATGAAAAATGGGTTTTGGTAAGAGTAATTAGGATATCGAATAACCTTTCAATACATTTATGTAAGTTAACTGAACCAATTAACATTTAGTTAACACAACATTAAATTATTTGAACACTTCTTTTTATAATCTAAAGCTTTGTCCCTTTGGCACGCCCTCAAGCAATACTAAGCCAAGCAACCTCATAACTGTTCGAGTAGTTTTTTGACCAAGAAAACGTATCTTTCTTTCCAATTTCAAAATATGTATCCACCAGCAACTCGGAATATGATTGCAGCATACAATCAACTCCCGCCCTCCCACCAGCTCACACCGACTTTCTCTATTTTTCATCTGCTTCACTTCTTTTATACATATTCTTGGAAACTAGTCGAAAATCTACCAAATGAATGCCAACGATGTTTTTTTGAGAGCAAATTTTAGCCCATCTCCCTTATTTTTGACTGTATCTGAGTGATGAGAGCACCATTTTGTGGTCTATTTTTTTTTGGTATTTCTTTTCTTATAATCGAAGATATGTTTGTAAAATAAATTTCTATATATAACTTTTACATTATGGTGTTAATACACTTCTATGTTTTTGAGACTACCATATGCAAATTCAAAAATAAAACTCCAAAAGTATGTTTGTCGCCAGTTTCACTCCAATTATACATTTCTTACAATCTATTCTGGATGTCAGCAGAATTTAGAAAACATTAACGTATATTACTTGCCAAAAGGCAAATATTTTATTAATTTCTTAGTGACTTGGTTAACGGAAGTTCTTATTTCTTCTTTGATTGCATTGCACAAAGATTTCCAGCCCGCTCTCAATGCTGCAAGTTATTCAAACTCTAAAGTAGAAACGTTTTAGTTTCTTAAGCATATTTTATTAAATAATATTTGAAAAAATATATATGAGTGTAAAGTATATGCATATAAATATATACAATTTCACTTAAACAATCTAGAGATTTTAAAAAATTAAATATAGATTAGAAAAGTAAAGCTTAAATTAAAGTTTATTATGTACAATATTTTCGTAGTTGAAGCAGTAAGTAGGAAAGTTTAGCCTTTGTATATGTAAGGGATATATTAGTAAGCATATAGTGAGAAGTTAGTATACTTCAATCTTTTAAAATATAAGTGATTGTTGAAGGAAGGACGTGGGGGAAATGGTTATGGAGAGAGGGAAATATTCTAAAGAAACGATAATAATACAATTTGGGGGGAAACAAAAAACATTTAACAAATTGCACAAGTAAAGATAATAAACAATTATTCATTTTAGAAGAGAACCTTTTTTCGTATACCGAAGTTGACATAATTATTTATAGATTAAGCTACAAAGAAATCTCGATATAAAAACGTTACTGTGTACAGATTACTAAAGTATTAATGAATTGCACAAGTGAAGAGGATATTTCCTTCCTTATTTGATATTCCTAAATATTACTATAGGATTTAAAGACAAAATCTAATGTATGTTGTATATAAGGTTCCAGTCGTAGTCGTAAGTCTGTCAAACAAAACTTTATCATAACAGATACTTTAGTAGCTGACCGCCTATCAAAAAGTTAACCGGAACTTCAAAAAGTTAAATAGTGCATGCTTTAAACCAGCTTATTTATGTACCAAGTTCGAAGTTTGTTAGTAAATACAGATTGATCAGCTAAGCAAACAGAAAATGTTCGCCTTGGTGGAGAATCTTCCGAACGAATGAATTCCCAACTACTTTTTCGTTTATTAAATGAAACAATGCCCATGTTATTTCCATAGTTTGAAAATAAACTATCAACAGTAAGTTGAACTTAAAGTACGATGTCCAAACAGTAAAACGTTTGCAGAGCAGAAAGTTTGATAACGCATTTAGCGGCTAATAGATAATAGGAAAACAGCGCATTTCCGATTTGTTTAATGTTAGATATTAATAATTATAAAGGCTTTAATTAGATGAAGATGATGAGGAATTCACAATAAATTTAATCCTTTATCGTACTGTCTGATTTTACAGTGTACGAGCAACAACTTATTCTCATGTTTTATTTTATATTTACATAATTCAAAATAAAAATATAATTTCTTCAATTCAGGTGCAGCAATATTAAACAAAATCAAGGCTGATTTTAATATATTTGTAATGTTAGATTTTAAATTTGTTGCCTCCTTATCACAGTATTAAATAACTCTAAAATGGAGCAAGTTTTGAATTAGTCTATGACATCCTAGTAGAAAAATGTTTCAGCTTGAAACTAAATGTATACTAGTTGTCTGTGTATCAGTGATAAACGCCTACAGGCTTAAACGTTCTAATGACATGAAAGCCAACTAAGCAAATAGTTATTTTCTTCCACATTGGAAATAGTACGGACTGTAAATCAGCCGAGCGATTTACAGCGACGATTGTAACGTCTGGCAAAACATCATATTTGAAATAAAATACCACAGGTAGCAAAATAATTATCCTGTACTGTAGAGTTAGTTCTTCTGCATTAAAACAACTGTAGTCTTTGATAATGCAATTGGAGAAATTGTCCCAATTCTGCCACTTTGCACCTACGTGCAGATTTGGATCCGGGTGTTTAAAGATTATTATTGAGGCTAAACTATATCCGGTATGACCTGACGAAACTGTTTTCTGTCTACAACTGAAGAAAGCATAACACGATTATGGACTTTTACAAAATAATACCCTCAAAAAAGCTAAATTTTCTCAGGCGCAATTATTACCCGTTTTATGTAAGTTTTGTCTTTACTATTTCACAAACTAGTGACACTATTTCTCACATGTTATTAATTAATTCATGAATCAGTATTTTCATGAGCTAGACTATGCATTCCTTAATGGTATTTCGCATTATACTATGTACAACTAATGAAACTACTTCAGAAATTTATAGGGATTATCGATAAATGAAATTAATTTGAAATTTATGAATTATAAATTTCAAATGAAATATTTTATTTGAGAATGAGAAATTTCAAAATAAAAATGGGAAATTACACTTCAAATTGGCAAAACTGCAAATGAAAAGGAAATTTGCTTCTGAGAAATGTCAACATGAAATTAATATGTTTTAAGCAAATTTCACAGAAAAAACATGCTTCAAACCTTCTACAAATTTTTAAAATAAGGCCTACAATCTTACACTCGAAAATGGAAGATCTCATTTTTAATTTTCTCAAACTTAAGTGAAAAAAAGTTCTTTTTGGAATAATTCAGATCTAGATTAAATTGACTACAATGCAAATAATAGCCAAAACGTGTTGAAATCTTCCGCTAATTAAAAGAATCTGTTAGCTATCCATATTTTCGTGAAACAATTATCGTAACACATTTTGGTTAGTTTATATATCTGTATATAAACTACGTTAAATATGCCGGCCAACACTACTCGGAACGCAATCTTATTTCAAACATCTATATCAGCATAACTACACTTTATAAACTTTTTAACAGTTCTAAGAACACTTTAGAAATATTCGGTTCAAACTCAATGGTAGCCTTACTGATTCAGTTAATGACTTTTTTAATACTTGGAAAAACTTATTATGTCGGCATTAACCTAAAATTTTAAGTGTAGATTTACATGCACTCATTATTTATACACTGCAACGTTATTACCAGTGGTTTACGGGCCTCTAACATTCCTCAAGAAATTACACTTTTCTATTAATCGTGAGAATTTGTTTGTAAATGTTCAGAAGTTTTTTTATACAAGTAAATTTTAAAATTGAATGTTTCCCCCCTTTATTATGAGAAGCTCCTCAGTAAGGGTCTTCTTTGAGGCTACATTTTGTCTTCATAATGGTCTTGCACTAATGCGTTTTGATTTATGCGTCTATACTATTCACACTATCAAAATCTGATACAGAATCGGAACCATATTCACCGAAGGCACCACCAGCTCCAACGCTGCCACCAATATTAGTATTCGCCAAGGGCATTGTAGAACCCGAACCATTATAGGAATGAGGGCCTAATGGGGTTGCATTATGTGCTGGTCGTGGCTTTAATACATCCGGTATATAGATTGGTGCGGGACCAGCCATTTCTACTATACTGGGTCTTCGTGCTTGGGTGCAACGTTTTATTGGCGACATAAATGTGAACAGTGTTAGGGTAATAACCAAGGTTATAATTAAGATGATTGCCCTGGCCATACCAGCACCTCTAATGGCCGATATCATGGCCATAATGAGTAATAGAATTACAATGGAGAATTTGGTCATTGTCACAGCTGTCGAATGAATTTTGCCGCCATTGCGTGAGATCATATTCGAGGGACCATAGGCAAAATATAAATTATGACGATCTACAAAATGTTTAAAGCATATATAAACCATAGCGAAGGGCATAATAAGTGGACAGAACACACTGTAAACGATTGAGATGGTAAAGACCAATGTGGACCAGGCGTAGTGGGTTCCAAATGGAAATTCGATTAAAATAGATTTTCTTATATACGGTGTTTCTGCCTTTGATTTGGCTGTTATCAGCATCCAGATATAAATGATTAATTCGGGAAAACGTAACAATTCTAATGAAGTACCGATAAATCCAGCGGTTATCACGTAATTAACATAGAAAGAGCCACGATCGGGCAAGAATATGCACTGCCATTTCAGGGTGTCGTTGCTTACAGACCACTCCAGCAGAGCCTGCGCAGATGTCAAGCCCAACGACGGCAATATTAAGATCATAAAGAGTAAGTAGCCAAAACATTTGGTCATTATTGAGTAGTTCTGCTTTGATTTGGTATAATGGCTCATCCACTTATCTGAGAATGCTACAATGACAGGCATCAACACTGACAATGTCCAAAGCATGAGGGTAGGCAAAAATTCTGACACCAATGGAGAGAGCCTAGATATATTATCCTTAGCCAATGCCACACTATCCAAAAGATTGACAATCATTGCGGGTGTGGTCAAAAAGAAAAGTATCACAAAGAGTAAAACATTTACGGTAGCCCATTTGAGCAGCCAATGACCGCGACTAATATTAAGATTTTCCCAAAACAAATCGTCTGGAGATGGTGCAAAACTAAGACT
Organism: Philornis downsi; assembly: GCA_019455685.1. NCBI lineage: Eukaryota > Metazoa > Arthropoda > Insecta > Diptera > Muscidae > Philornis > Philornis downsi. The sequence continues at coordinate 56,875 of JAHXMU010000342.1, read as the reverse complement.
CCATTGTCTGTACGTGCCAGGTGTAAAATGGCCCACAATGTTCTGGGCCTCTTGTACAGTGGATACGGTAAGGAAAGCAATGCCAAGGGGTTCATTGAGGGCAGCTGCTCTAAGACGGGCCACTTCACCATGCAAGGCAAGTTCTTCGCGTTGATAGTATTCATATGCATTTTCAGTTTTACAGGAGCAAAATTCCGGACGAACCTACGGGGGAAAAAACAAAGGAATATCAGATAAAAGTTAAAAAAAAGATAAGAAATTGAGAGATTTATTTATTTATAGTTTTTGTAGTTTTTTCATAGTATTTGTAATGGGTTAGTAAATTGTCGTATAAGGAAGAATTTGTTAAATTATTCAAAAAGACAACTTGTTGCCAAGACAACTTGTTTGTTTATTTATTCAGTACACTTAAATTAGTGTAAAAGATTAATTCGAAAAGGTTAATAAAAAATCAAGAACGTTGAAAAGATATTGCAACAATTAATTTTCATAAAACAAACATTCAAGACGCAAATCTTACGGAAGGAAATACAACGCTGATAAATCAGATAATTTCGCACAATATATTTCCTGGTGCATTTCAGAAAAAAAGCCAGATATTTGAATGATATAAATTTTTTGCGTTTGTATCTGTCTAAATATGCCCATTCGCGTGTTTATTGAAAGCACGATGGAGGACGCACTGCTTGACGCCGCTGAGGGACTAAGGTTTGACATGCGAAATTGGAAAAAATGAATAAATTTGATCTTACAAGAACTGAACCAATCTCTTGAAAAATGGGAATTTTTCAGTATTTTCTCGCAAATTGTACAACTAAAGCCAATTTACGATGTATAATGCAGAAGTGATTGTTATAATAACAGAATAAATTGATATATATAACATACGGTAAGGAGACACTCCTGATATAAATTAAAACTATATGACCCCGACCATAACTTTAAGAGCTAACAATCTGTATGTATAGAACTGAAGTTTTTACATCTTCTTCAGAAACTTTTATTTATGTTCCATGGCAGAAAGGCTGGGACTCACTGATCGACTAATTTGTTATATGCAGAAAACGTTGGTTAAAAATAACAAGCATAACAAATAAATTACGCTAACCTGTGCAGTTATTATCAAATGTGATATTGGTATAGCCCCTATTTTTTATTTCAACATCTATAAATTGGCAAAATAAGGCAAATTTGGTTTACAAATTCAAAAATGCAATTTCAATACAAAAATCTGAAACTCATACTGACATTTTCTGAGAACACTTTAAATCTATTTCACTGTTAGATTTCGTACAAGCTTTTTTGTTAGAACGTGAAGGTTTTTGTCTTAGAGATAGACTTCATAATCGAAACAGAGAAACTTGTTTTTTTCAATTATACGGCTGGTACTATGCCGGCTTTTTGTAGTGAAACTCCATATAGAAACTTGTAGTAAAATTTAACATTAAATTTCTCCACGAGGCAATACTAAGCTTTTTAGTGAGTGTTAATTTGGTTTCCAATGCTGAAACGGAACAATGTTTTGTAATTTGGTAACCATATTATCGAACATAATATGACATAAAAACATAAGTTGTTTTAATTTCAGTGTTGGAAAACAATATAAAAAATTGCCATATACATTTTTTCATGAGAAAATAATGCCTTGCGGAAAGGACATAATGGTACCTAGCAATAAGTTTTAAAATTTTACATGTTTCTCTATATTTCCAAGTATGCGAAAATGTGTGGGGACTAGCGTTGTAGTGGTGCAGTGTAGTAGTGTAGTGGTGGAAAGGAATTCCTTTGCGATTTGCTAATTCAGTCTCTTTCTCTATCAGTTCTACATTAATTGCTGCAATAAATCTTAGATTTTATGGTTTGGAACATTAGAAGCAGTTTAGAATAATCCATTCCTTTAAAATCCATTCCAAAGTGACAACGTAAGTTTTTCTTGGTGTAATTCGGCATTTAATAAAGTTTGAGCACATTCATTTTGCTTGGGACAGAACCTCCTCCGATGGACATTGTTGTAAATACTTTATTTTTCATACTTGGTGATAATACGTCCGAAAAAGGGATAATTTTGATTGCATTTTACCAATAATTCGCAAGTGATTATCCACTTTATTAGACGTGCGGAATTGAAATGTATGGGTTTTAATGGTTTTGTGTAACACTTTCGCTCTCTCCACGACTTCTGGAACAGAAACTCGTCTGTTTGACCCGAAAACGGCTGTACTCATTCAGCGAATTTTCTTTAGTACATGCGTAATTCAGATGTCGAATGGTTTCTAATAGCCTTGTGCAATACTTTCAGCCACTGCGCGTCTTCTGGAAGAGAAACGTGACTCCAAAGCAGCTTTACTCGGTTATCTAATCGATTAAATGGTCATCATTGAACATGAAATTTGCAGAACAAAACTTCTTCACTTCTTTACACTTCACAAACATCCCGGTATGTTTAATTCTTATGTTTAATAATTCTTATGTTTAGAACTATTTTACTTAGATGTTGATTGAATAGAATACAAGCAGGAGGAATTCTAAACGCTTCTATCTACTGCATTCAATCAGTATTTCTCTAATGGACTTTTAGGTCGCCCTTTTTTTCTTGCTGGACATTTACCATTCAACTTTCATGCAGCATATTAAAGGAGTAAACTCTTCGTTCGTCATAACATAGAACTTAGTAGTGCGTTGGTTGACCGCCAAATCCTTTTCCGTTCTTTCTTAATACTGGGGAAGCCTGTAGGAATATTTTACAGTTTTAGATAAAGGCAGTCATTGAGTTTTCGATTTGCGACTTTTAATAATTGATAAATTGTGATCACAATTTGTGAATCCTTGAATAGATTCCCATAGTCGTCTTTACATTAGGACAGTCCCATATAGCAATCTTTATGTATCAACTTTCGGCACAAATTTCTACCTTAACTCTGTCCCTTTGCATGAATTCGTTCTACCGTTGGCCGATCCGCCTCTATCCCCTTCTCTTTACAACTTCCTCTTACAGCAGGCGTCATAATTGGCTGCAATGTTGCCATCTATGCAGTCTTCTGCTCCTCAGACGTTCTTCATCGTACAAGCAGGCTTTTGGGACAGTCTCCGGCGAAAGCGGAAGATGTTGACTTAATGTGTTAGAGACATCAGGATTAGAGCTGTTGTACTTGACAGAATATGTTGAAATATGATGCGACTATTTCGGCTAATATATTGAAATTTGATGTGGCTATTTGTGATATTATTATGGATCGCATACACATCCGTAGATTCCATATTGGAATCTGCTTCTACTGAGTAAAGCGTGAAATATGTTGTTATGCAAATCAATTTTCTCAACTGTTAGTTAAATTAAGAGTTATTGCGGTAATGAGTTAGGTTGAATAAAAATCTAGTAAGACTTATTCAAAAAAAGCCTATACTCTGAAATTTCGAACTGGTTTTAAAATGTAATAACTTTATATTTACACGTCCTGCATTTACATTCCTGTTTCCATCTTTTTGTCTACGTATTGTTTCAATATTATATTTTCAAATGAATTACTTCTCTATTTATATAGAATGAATTGCGCCTATATGTTTAATTGAATTCTCAACTAATTGAATTGAAACTCTTATTTGAATTCTCAATTAATTGAATTGAAACTCTTATTTTTAAGAACTTTACTTAGCTTGAGAACTTTTAAATTAAGTGTTATACTGCTATTCTTATCAGAACTCATGTTGAAAATAAAAAATTTATTGAATCTTTATCACTGAACTGTCTAGTCGCATAATTAGTTTTCGTGCTGTTTTTTTTAATTTCCACGAAATATATAAAAGCTTTTATATAAACAACGTTATTTAATTGTGTCATAATTATACCTATATAATAAGAATAGTTTTCCGCAAGACAAGCATTTTTGAACTTAGAGTAAATATCTTTTAAAAAGTGTTTCCAATAATTTTCAAAGAGAATTTAATAAACAAATATATAATGTTTACCGCAAAATAAAGCGTTTCTGAACTTAAGGTATATATCTTTTAAAACGTGTTTCCATAAATAATTATCAAAAAGAATTTAACAACAAAAGTTGTAATTAGTTTATCGCCCTTGATATTGGAAGCCTACTTTATAAGACAGATGTGATGTCTATGGAGATAATTTTGTTTATTACGTTCTTTCATTACCTGAAGTGTATCCTTGTCCCGATGATTTTCACAGTAAATTTTTGCATCCAACACCCTTTCATATTCCGCTGTTCGGCCATATAGTTTGGATATATTGTATGCCACCTGGACATCTTCGATATTGACATCGGGAAACAATTCCTGTATATAATTACGGACTACTGTCTTATTACGATCGTTGGCAGAAATGTTTGTGATCATAATTGTACGAGTGGCGGCCTTCTTAAAGGCATTACGACCCGATGAACGTCGCATTATCAATACGATTAAAGGCACATAAATAATGGTGACTATAACATGAACCCACAGCCAGGCCGAATCGGGAGTTAAATTTGCCATTGTTGTGCGTCCGAAGGCGTTAACGTCATATTCACCATTTGTGGGTCCGTTGAGAAAATTCACTGGCAAAATAATCACTAAAGATACTGCAGTCACTATGGCCATTACAAGCATAAGGTGCTTTTGAAATGATAAATAGTATACAGCATCTGGTCCCGTATGCAGTAATATTTGCTCTTTACGCAATTTAAATGTTATCATAATCCATGAGAATATACCCTGATCATATTGTATAGTCGAAAGGGGTGTTGAGTCCGTCGCATTTGAGGATATGCTGCCCCGTGGCTCTTCGATGCCATTAGGACTAGTTGGGGCGGATGAATTGTTGACTCGTTGATTTTGTGACGAATTAGAGGAATGGGGCTGTTCTACCAAGCTTGTGCCTCTTGAATAAAATACTTCAGTCCATCGTTTACGATTTCCATTGCTATTGACTAATGCGAGGCGTCCATAGTCACCGGCATGATGCCTCAGTACCGTAAAGAGGACTATGAGAAGTATCCATGCCAAGACGTTGAGAAGAAGTGTCTCGGGCACGCCATTATAGGCATTTATGATAACGGATGTCTTATTGATAACCTTACAACCATAATTGGCGTCATCGTCATAAGCTCGTAGGTTAAAAAAACTGTCCATTTTCGTTGGCCAATGGATGGGATTAAGTGTCGCACCCAAGTGCTTAGTAGTTGAAAGTTGAAAGTCTGAAAAAGAGAAGTAAAATGGAAAATCATAACATTGGAAAGTAAACACAACAAAATAAATAAATAATGAGAAACAAAAAAGTAACGGGAATAAGTAGTAGAAACAAAAATTTCTTTACCAATTTGCACATTTTTGTACCGAAATACGAGTACTCGTATGTGCTAAAAAAGAATGTTAGTACAAAATACTTGGACAAATAACATAACAAATAACATAACAAAATAGTTCTACATTTTATATATCTGAATTTTTTTTTTTTAATTTTTCAACCAGCGATCATACGAACGAAAGCCGCGTGTAGTATCCATCGCGTCACGGTCGGCTCTAATATATAGGGTGGCGCATAAGTAACGTTAAGATTTGATCAGTAAATACATTTTTTTAAAGTCTTTTTATTCGTTTCTTTATAGAATTAACTAAATAATACTTGGGAAATTTATGATGGGAAGGCTCAGCACAGAACAAAGAACCAAAGTCGTTTAATTTTACTTTGAAAGTCAGCATTCGATTATTCAGATTATATCGAAATTTCGAAATGCTCCTAGCGCCCCAACAGTTTACCGATTGGTTCAGCGTTTTGGGCAACAAAGGGCTGTCTGTGATCTTCTGCGCACTGGAAGACCTCGTGCAGTTCGAAATGAAGTGACCATTGCTTGAGTGCAAGCAATAATTGAGCAAAACCCCGAAACTTCCACCAGGCGACGTTCTCAGCAGTTAGAGATGTCTAGGCGGCCTTTGCAAAGAATTTTACACATGTTACATCTGTTCCCATATAAGATGCAACTGGTTCACGAGTTAAAACCAAATGATGCACAAGAACGCATTCAATATAGTCGCCGTTAACGTTACTTATGCGCCACCCTTTGTAACAGTTCCAAACTGTGGAATTACAAACTACATTACATAGTCGATCCCAACCAAACAGCTTGAAAAATGTACATATTTTTAATTTAAGAATTATAAACTATCTCCAAAACGAACTTATTCCAATCCATGGTAACACGAACTAGTTGCAAATAGTTTCTGATAATAGATAATATGAGCAAATTACGTTGGTTATACGGTACTGGCCGTCATCGGTCCAATGTCTTAAATAATTGTCGGAACTAAACCATACCTTCGCTAATCCTGATTACAGTGAAGAATTTATTGTTTAATAACTATTCCGAAAGTTAGTTTGAGAAACTTTACTGGACTTGTTAATTGCTCGACTACTATAAGATTTCGTCAGCACATCGATTCGACAGCAGCTAAAGGAAGGAGAGCTCACTTCCACATTTATATGGGTAAAGGAAAAAGAAACGCAATGACTTTACAATAATTCTATTACAAATGTCAAAAATATTAATACAAAGGCTTTCTCCAAACCAAAATACATAATTACACACCTATGAATAACCCACGTCGCAATAGAGAGTGAGAAATAATCGCTAATACATTACCAATAAACAATAAGAAGCTGCATTACGATGTGCGAACAAAAATAAATAAAATAAAATGAAAATTAGAGAAAACACCATTCGATCGTGAAAATAGCCTGTTTCATTATGTATTCCTAAGTAGTTTGGTCAAATAATTTTACATAATGCCAAAAGTATTTAAAAAAGTCGCAAAAAAAAAAAGAAACAAAACAAATCGTTCAAATAATAAACTGTAAATAGAAAACGGGGCGTTCAATCTAGAATATAATTTTCTTTGTCTCTACTGGAGGCTCTTACGGAACAAACAAATCGCTAAAATAAGGAAAAGCTCTAACATTAAAATAGGACTAGACACCGTGATATGACAATATTTTCGCCACGGAGTGGAAAAAATCAGTCAATTTCAAAAATCGCTGGTCATACAATTTGAAATGGATGAAAATGTTATTCGAAAAGTCTTGTACAATAAGGACCGTTGGGAGAATCAGGTTTATCTATTCTCTCAAAGTGACTGCGATTAATTTTAGTAAGTGTGGAAAAGAAAGAAGTACTTTGCTAAATATGGCTTACATAATTTTGTAGTTCCTCAGCGCAGCTGAGAAAATCACGTCAACTTACGAAATTCAAACCAAAACGAATTCAAAATAGCATTATTAAAATCGACTTCTGGTCATTCCCTTTTCCAATGTGAAGCTTTAATAGTTTGGAGTTTATTGACATAGCGTTTGGTAATTCTCATTCATTATTGATGAGATTCTTATAATCTGTAAAAATAGTAACCAAAATATGCAAAGTTATTGAATTGTTGCGCAAAGAGAGCAACGAAGAGAACGGTATCATCTTTCTGTAATCTAATCGACCTAACTATTACCCAAAAGCGAGTTGCAAAATCTACCTTAAGGGTATGTCACACTTACAAATTTAGACCATTTGAGAAAATGGGCAGATTTTTATTAGGAAGACGTTACCAATGTGAAAACGGTCAGATCATATTGTTAATGCATCGTTTCCTTTATGCAACATATATGCCAGTAATCATGATAGTAGCCCAAATGTCATTTAATTCGTTTCGAGATATTTAAAGGTTTGCGTTGTAATGAATTTCACATGTAATGAATTTCTTTATGAAAGTTTGGTGACAACAAATCGAACTCTTTTGAAAAATAGTCTGTTTGTTTATAATTTTTTCGGAAATTTGGCTTTTAAGTTAAGAATTCACATAGATTTAAAATGAAATATAGCATTTAGTTGAACTCTTATTTGTAGAATTTCTTAGATAAATCTAAAACTAATTTTCAGTTTCCAAACTCATTGTTATGGTTCAATGCACTATTAGTTGTAGTAGGTATACGAGGTGTGTTCAAAAAATAAGGTGAATTTTCAAATTTCGTGGGTTACGTACATACGGCTTTCGATTATTGTTTTTATGTTGGTACACTTGTCTCGAAGATATGTTGACGTTTTTATCCATATAGCATGTTTAGTTTGTTTGTAAGAGTTTGTTTTTGCGTGTTCGGCGATTTTCTGCTATCAAAAAAATGGATCAAAGAAGTTGCATCAAATTTTTGTGTAAAAAATGGAATTAAGTGCTCAAAAACATTTGAAATGTTGACAGTGGCATACGCTCAGAGTACTCTGAGCCAAAAAAATGTTTACAAGTGATACAAGCTTTTCACAGAAGATTGAGAAGATGTGAATGACGACGCCTGCTCTGAGCGCCCCACCCAGAACCGATAAAAATGTTGAGAAAGTGAAGAAAATTGTTATGGAGAATAGTCAAATCACAATTAGAGAAGTTGCTGATGATGTCGGACATATCGGTTGGCTCAGGCCATGCAATTTTTTCCGAAATTTTGGACATGAAGCGTGTTGCAGCGAAATTAGTTCCAAAATTGCTGAAAAACAACGTCGCATTAGCATCGCTCAGGAATTGTTGAATGACGTCAACGATGACCCAGATTTGCTTAAAAGGGTTATAACTGGTGACGATTCATGAGTATTTGGTATGACATCGAAACCAAAGCCCAATCGTCCCAATGGAAGAGTCCAGGAGAGCCAAGACCAAGAAAAGCACGCCAAGAAGTTCGATCAAATGTCAAGGCTTTGCACACTGTTTCCTTCGATTGCCATGGCGTAGTGCAGTAGGAGTTCTTACCACAAGGTCGTATGGTAAATAAGGAGTATTACATTGAAGTTATGCGCCGTTTGCGTGAAGCAATACGAAAAAAAAACGCCAGGAATTGTGGAAAAAAATTCATGGATTTTGCATCATGATAATGCACTTGCTCACTCATTTTTGCTTGTGAGAAGATTATTTGGCCAAAAACAACACCGTTATCATGTCTCAGCCACCGTATTCACCAGACTTTTTCCTGTTCCCAAGATTGAAGGGACCCATGAAAGAACGGCGTTTTGCGACGGTAGAGAAGATAAAAACAGAATCGCTGAGAGAGCTCAAGGACATACCAAAAAGTGCATATCAGAACTGCTTCGAGGATTGGAAAAAAGGCTGGCACAAGTGTATTACATCTAAGGGGAACTACTTTGAAGGAGATAAAATAGAAATTGATGAATAAATAAATATTTTTTGAGAAAAGTTTAAATTTACCTTATTTTTTGAACACATCTCGTATACGGCAATAAAACGAGTATATCTTTAAACTTTTCAAGTGTTATAGATCTTACTCTTAAGTAAAAGGGCGCTAAGGGTATATTTCCAAAATGTTACAGCCGACTTTTTCCGAAATATTCAGTTCAGTTCAGTTCAGGATTTGACGTTTTCTTTCCTTCTGTTTATTACATTTTTACATTTCTTTTTTTCCTTTCCCACTTTCTTCACTTCGACCACTTCCAAAATAAGAAGAGCCTGCATAAATCTACTCTAAAGGTTAATTTTTTCAATTTTGCGAATCTAGTTTTTTGTACTTAAATATCGTAAGATAGCTAGCTATACGAAATATGTACATAACTGAATTTTTTTGGAGTTTGAACCTAGACCACAATCATAATAACTGATATATCGTATATGACAAGGATACAGTGGCAGTGCTTGTTCTTATAAAGCCTCTTTGCAATGGTAATAACCTAATAAATTTCAATTACTAATACTAATATTGGGGTTTTATTTGATTCAGTTTTTCGATTGGGAATAAGTGTGGAATTGATTGGTAGTCGAATACCTGTACTGTTTTAAGAACTCACCAGCAATGATTGCATTAAGCTTTTCCCTGGCATCTGGCGTCGCTTCAGTTGGAATTGAAATCTTAGTTATCTATGTGATCACGATTATCATATCGTACTTGAGCTGTCATAGCATAAAGAACTGGCAGTAAGCAGGACACAAAATGACACTCCAGTATTTTTTATAATTTTAATATACTGACACTAAATTCAGCAAACAAAAGTGTATATTAAAATATCGCTAATTAGTTAATTTCATCTAATTGTTGTTGTTTTTTTTATACGATGATGGTGAGTTTGACTCAAATTTTAAAATTGGCAGTCAACTGTTCAATCTTGCATTTCCAATGGTCCGTTACAAAAATTGAAAATTTGATGTAAGTATTGTAATAAACTTATACTTGTAATCAAACGAATGTAAATTAGAGGGGGGCAAAAGGACGTACTCGTACAGCTTAGCGACGATTCCGAACATCACAGTTTAAGAAGTATTTGCCAGGCTTATCGATTACTAGGCTATTCTCTACGTTCTCCAGACATATTGAGATGACCGCCTCTCAAATAATGAAAGGTGGCTAACTGCGATAGTCGCGTATAATAACCATGGCGCCACGATTGGTAAACCAATAGAGTGGGCAAAAATTCGACCTTCTGCGGGTTATGGAAGATGAGTCACAGGAAAGAAATTTAATATAGGAAAACTTTCGTGGTATACCAGAGGTCTTAAAAAACTTAAAAGTCTACTCAACAAATTTCACAAAAAGTTTACTGAATCTGAAAAGGTGGAAAGTCATGAAAAATTTTTATATCATCAGAGAGAATTCAATTTCTTAAATAAATTTTTATATAATCAATTTATATTGCAAAAACAGAATAAAGTTAAAAACAACTCTAGGTCGTTCTGGCATATTGTTAATTCGAAAAGGAATGTTTCAGAAATTCCCTTAAAATATGATAATTGGTGATGTTGTATGTCGTCAATGTTAATGTTAAAGTGGTTAAAATCATATTTATCAAATAGAATATGCAAAGTCATTATTAGTGGTTATGAATCTCTTCCACATTTGCAAACTCTGGCGTGCCGCAAAGTAGTATTTTCGAACCTTTGTTGTTTAATTTATTTATAAATGATATTTCTAACTGTTTTAAAAAAGTAAATTTTCGTTTAAATGCAGATAGATGACTTAAAAATATATCACAAAATTTCTAATATGTCTGAGGCTCTAGATCTTAAGAACGATTTAGATAATCTTCTTGACTGGTGTTTCCCTAAATAAACTTTCAATAAATCTATCAAAATGTGTCTATATTTCATTTTTAAGGTCACATAATCCAATTCAACTGGTTTTCAAAACTGGTGATTACAGGCTCCTCACTACTGAAAGTAAAGTTTATTCTACACTAGCGTATATTAGAAGAAATTGTTCCGATTTCACTGATCCACATAAAAAAAATAGTGTATACTTCCCATGTAAGATCAAAGTTAGAATATGCCTCTATTGTTTGGAGTTCCCTTTGCCAAGTCAATATATCACGCATAGAAATAATTCAGCGGGTCTTTCTGAAATTTGCTCTCTCTTCAATTAACTTTGTTGATTTTGTGCCTCCTTATATTTCCAGATACTGGTTACTGGGCTTACAGCCATTGCAATATCGCCGTATTTATCATATCTTGTTATTTGTATTCGGTATAATAGCTGGTATAGTTGATTGTTCTGAATTATTGTCGCTTAAACCGTTTTATGTCCCGCCGAGATCACTCAGATATCATTATATATATAATGTAAAACGCCATTCCACAAATTATGCCCAACATAGTGCTTTGAATCGTGGATATATTGAATTCAATATCCTAAATGGAATTGCAAGAAATGAATACCCAATTCAATACCTAGAGTTTTGTATGTCTAGAAATAACTTTAAACTATTCCTTTTTAGATATTTAAAATAAAATAATTTACAAATTTACATAACTTTCTTAAAATGTGTTATGTCAATTCTTAGTCTGCAAGGATTTATATGTCCATAGACCTAAAAAAATAGAACTACCACAATAGAGCTACCACAAGGAGTGTGTCGATGTAGTCCATTTACAATACCGGATACGATCTGGCAAAATATCGTTTAACGCTGTGCAAGTTTCATAAAGATTTACAACCGTTATCATATCTACCTTCAGACACATTGAGATAATCTCCTCTCAACTAATGAAAGGTGGCTGTCTGCGGGATTGAACTCGCTATCAAGCGAACGATAGTCGCGTGTGCTAACCATCACGGTACGGTCGGATTCATTTTTCATTTTATCAGACTTGTCTTTTTAAATGCTTCAAAATCATGGGTACTTGCGAAGGCAAATAGAGCATTTCTAATAGTTTCTCAAAGAAAAATAATTCATAAAACTGTATGAACCCATTGCACCATTTTCGGTGTGGTACCAGCATAAATTTCTTCGTCGATATTTATGCGACCGTCATAAACACTCCATTGGAAGGATCCAGTTAAGTATATATGGAAAACCAGATCATATGAACGATGGTCTCATGCATGAAGGGCAAACGTCGTCATGCAGATGCTTCTTTTGTTGATAAATCTGTCAAATGTAGCTGTTTGTGACGACAGAGAGAAATAATACAAATTAATGTCGACAGTTAGGAGACATCAAAATGCACACGAAATGGATTGAATCAGATATTGTCAGCAGCACGCACCAGCAGCATTTTTATTTTTGGCAACATTTCCAATTTGGTGTGAAAATATAAACAAAATCATAGCTTAAATATTTACCAATTTGCCGCATCTCGCATAAGAAAACATTCTTTTACTCTTTGTAGTATTTTTATACTTTCCAACAATAAGAACAAATACGAATAAATCTATTGTAATCTGTTTAAACATTACTCTGTTCGCAAGATAATTTAGCTCATAGAGTCGGCGCAAAAATACCGAAGCAAAATTATAATTTTTTAACACTTGCACTTAGAAATTATATAGGAAACATTGGTTTTTGCTAAACCCTTCCATTTTTTTAGGCGAGGTACCGAAACAGTGATGCAACGGAGTACACTTTCATTCTCAGATCCGACTTTATTCAATGCTGATAAAGTTGACAATTTTGAACGAATTTAATGAAATTGAAGAAAGATATAAGTTTTATAATAAGGCCTGTCACAGAATTTCAATCACATCGAATGTGGAATCAACTATATGTTGTGCTTCTTCAGAAGAAAGAACGAAAATGTTTCTTGGAATGAAACCACCTTCTGATTTTCTAAGAGAAATTGATATATTTACTTATATAGTTATTTCCAAAAAACAGTAATACTAAGCCTTTAAGGCCAAAAATACGTATTACCCCCAGCCGTAATTACAAAAAGAAAAAAATATTAAACAAATTAAAATGAAAGTTATATCGATCCTAATTAGTAACAATGGTATACAAAGTCATGCAGTTATTAAATTTTCATTGAAGAAAAGTGTGCAAAAATTCTTGAACGAAAAACATTGTTAGAATAAGAGAATAATCTTAAGTCATTAGGCAAAAGGCTCCAATATCGAGCAATCCTAATAAGGAAAGATCTCACAAACGCTGAACTATTTATTGTAGGTACAATGATTTGTGTATTTCTGGTCGAGCGAGAAAACTGAAACAATCCGTATAGTGAAACAGGCACTCCACTTTTGACAATCTTATAAAAAGTCATTAAATTCCGATAATTCACAAAATTATTAAAAGAGCAACCCAACACTCTTTCCACATATACGGAAATGTGTTCACGCCTACGTAGACTGAAAATGAATCTTGCAACTGCATTTATTGTCAATTTCAATTTCGAAACATTCAGTGATGTTGTTCCCGATACCACTTCTAGCCCATAATTAATTTGAGGCATTAGAAGCGCCCAAACCAGTCTATATTTGACTCTAATTGTCAGATAAATACTAGTTGAGTAGAGACTACCTAATACTCCATATACTTTGGAGCGCACAGAGTCAATATGAGTTTCAAAATTTAGCCTATTGTCGATCACAATACCTAAGCATTTAAAACTATCAACAAACTCAATTCTCCTGCGCCCCAAATATATGTTATATCCTGCATTACTACTCGGGCAGCCAAACGAAATAGCTTTAGTCTTGAACGGATTAATCACTAATGAATTATGAATTTAGTAAATTTAACACACCGAAAATAGGTAAAATGACCTTTTGTGTACAAATAATATTAGATAATATAATAATGTATATAATAGACACTTATTTTAATACAAAACTAAATATTTTTATTATTGCACCATAGTTCTTCCTAACTGAAATAACTTTTTACACAAAGTGTGTCTTCGGTGTTTAAAGAAATAGAAAAGGCATTACTGGAGAATTGGATATGAGCGAATATCTTCGCCAATCTGATAAAGAAAACAATGAAGATAAGCTGAATGTTACTCGCTCAATATGAAACAGTAGTAAAAAAACTAGGTAATAAAAAAACACGTTCGCACTTGTAAGTATAAACAAAATCAAGTAGACTTTTGTTCGACTTTTCACTTAAAAAAAAAACAAAAAATTGATTTGAAAAAGGCAAAGAGTTCATAATCGCGCCATAGTTGGGCACTTTTACTAAGTGTAATATAGTGGATTATGACCTTCCTCCTAAGTACACAAAAGCTGCTTTCTGCTAATTTTCATAACATTAGGAATAATCTTCGAACTATTAATCATAGCCCCACAACTAGTAAACAAATACTTACAATTGTCTACTTTGAACAAAAAAATCGGAATCAAATCAAATGCTTTGTTATTTCTTAACTACACTGTTACGACTAGAGCGTGTAAAAAGCAGAGCTATGATAACGTTTAATTTCTGAGTAATTCAGTATTCAATGTACTGCAATTCAGTTGATCAAACATATAGATGCTGGTAGACCATCGCGCCAGACGATAATGTATATTTTGCATGGAAATTCATGTTTTTCTATTCTGTTTATTTTTCGTTCAAAGCCGGTTCAATTGTTTTGCAGTCTTTGTATATTATTGTCTGCTCTTTTGTTGCTATTGATTGCATATTAAATGTAATGGAATTAAAAAGCTTGCATGCCCAACATTTACAGAACAATTTCATTACGCTATTTTATCAAATTAGGTCGAAATGGGGAAAAAATATATATTTGAATTAGTAATACAAATTCATATCATCATAAAAGAGTACAAATAGATTTTGGATTCAAATATCTGATGGAGAAAGCACTTGTACATGTCACTGCTGAAATATGAATTGGTGCATATATCTGAATGATTCTAGGAAATGTGCTGGTTATCTAGTAAGTTTAACAAAGTTCTTTTATCTTTGGATAATTATCATCAACTGATAATATGTAATATGTCAACAACAGATAACACGCTTCTGATTTACCTGTGAATGAACTTGTTTTTCATTTCACATACAAATTGATCGTAGAATAATTGTATTCATTTATATTGTGACTTCTGTTTAAGTTATTTGCACAGGATGACGTCAGTGTAAAGGTTTTTATTGAAATTGTTAACTTTTTGTGCTTCATTTTTAAAGATGTTAACATATCGAACTAAAAAACAATGCACCCAAGCTTGTCGATATTAATGAAAATATATTTTTGATAATTTCATCCCGTACCAAAATATATACATATATGATTGGGACAATCTTATGCCGCACAAACCGTTGCACAAAATGAGAATGTTAGACAAATGCCTTTTTAATCTAAATCATAAAAGCAGTGTCACGGTATAGCGTCGATTGCTGATGGCCTGACGGCAGAGCTGCATGCATGTATCAGTCCCTTGAAAACGGTTTGTCCCAAGGAATGCATTCCCGATGATTGTAATTTAAATGCACTATGTCTTGTGTTCACAAAAATCTTATCCTAACTGCCCTGATTTGATCTTATCGGTTCGGCCTCGAAAATCACCAACTGAACAGATATTCATATTATTCTGGAAAAAGAGTCAATAAAAACAGATCGACATACATCACATTTGACATCTCGCCGACTATATGTATGAGCCCATGGCGAAGTTCCTGCGAAGCTCATACGACCTCGTAGTATTACACGGACTGACCGAAGTCTCCAGTAAAAATAGACAAACATCTTAGTGGAGGGATTATACACCAAACGAGGATTTATTTATTTGTAATTCATTATGTAATACAAAAGCCTTCTTGGCCGATACAATATATTACATATTCCATAACATTCTGAACAGATTCATTATTCATAATACTTATATTATACTCGTATATAAATCTAATATTAATATATACTCGTATATATAATATTATATTAACAAGAAACTTATTGGTTCCTCAGCTACAATATATAAAAGTTGTATAAACTTACAGCGTTTATAGGTATACTTACTTACAATACTTTGAAATTAAATTACTTAATACTCAATTTGAACTTCAAAAATGTACTTAATTTGTATTGCAAATCAGTACGTATGCAATCGAGAATTGCTTTTGTTTCAACTATAGGTATGCTATATATTTACTTGTTATCTATTGTGAATTGATTAATGAATTTTAAAAAGATAAATTGTAAAGTGACAAGTTAAGTTAGTATGCCGAAAACGGTACTTCTTTGCATCACATCGTAGCGAGTAGTTATTTTTACCCTCACTTCGAATTCTACATTAAAATTACTTATTATAACGTGAACAGAACTTTCGTTGTTCACCAATCATTTTATAAGCATTTATGGTAAGGTATAACCTGCTATCCCCAAAGATCTATCTCTAATCCTTTAGGCTTTAATCTCAGGTTTTCTCTTCCTACCTAAATCCTAATACAATTTCTCGTTGTACGAGAGATTGTAAGTATCTAAGGCTATACTCAATTTCTAGAGCTAACCCGCTATCGCAAAACGGATGAAATCTGCCTTTACCAAAGATACAGTCCACACCATAACAACCAGAACTTCGCTGAAGATCGATTGGAATCCACGTCAACCGCTATCATCAAACCCTCTCCAAATGCTTACCCCAATCGACCCTTCTCCCCTTAGCACAAACGCTAACGTTTGTTCAAAAGTATAAGCCAAAAAATTATTAATAATATCCTAGTTAAGTTTAAACATGTCCCGTGAAAAGTAATAATTAAGAAAACTTAAAAATTGTTCAATATTTTAATATTTTGGTACTACTTAAAAACATGCAATCAAAACATATCCGTAGTAAGTATAGTAAAAAAGTAATATGAAAGGGATTTATGTATGCGAAAATTACTCAAGCAGTTCCAAACGAAAAAAATTATTAGAATGTGCAAAAAGCCGCAAGTTACTTGGCAGCTGCTTCCAAGTTCGTGCAATCCGTACTATAAACGATTTTTCGAACATGGTGCTATAAATGCTCAGTGGTATTACCTGGAGCCTTCCATTTGAATGAGAAAAGTAGTAGTAGTTTTTGCGGGTAGTTTATAATGGTTCTAATTTACAGTTTGTGAATGACATGAAATGTTTGGGAGTCTTATTAGATGATAAGCTGCGTTTTGAGAAGCACATTAATCATGTTGTTTTAAGTGTTAACTATGCATTGAGGCAGTTATACACAACTAATTTGTCGCTCCCGCTGTATGTGAAAAAAACAACTGGTTCATGCCCTAGTTATGCCAAGTATTATGTACTGCTTCGAAATATACTCTGCTACTAATCAAAAATATATGAAACTCCTTCAATTATCTTTGAACAGAACTGTTCGCTACATCTTTTCTCTAAAGAGACGTGTACATATAACACCTTTTGTGACTAAATTTCTGGGATGTTCATTTCCTGCATTTGTCGATGTACGATTGCTGTTGTGTTTTTACAAAATATATTCTAACCAATGTCCGCGTTTCCTATACGAATCTTTTAAATTTTGTCATCCCGTTCATAGAAGGCAAACTTTGCCATCTTACAGCACGATCTTTCAATGTAAGAGTAGCTCGTAGCTATAACACATTGCCAAATGAGTTTAGAAATTTAAATGTATCATACACAACATTTCGTAATAGACTTATCTATCATATGCAGTTGACGTAGGTGAATATTCTTTACATCTTACATCTTCTTTGACATCTTAATGCTTGCATTTTCGAGTGATATTTATTAATTATTGGTGTATTTGTTGGTTGATATGAAATGTATGATTTTATGTGATCAATTTCTATTTTATATACATTTTTACATTTACTTTGGAGTAGTATTTATTTCAATTCATGCATTTTATTGTGATTTACCAACAAAAAAAAACCTTGCAAATTTGGCCTGACCTACATATATACATCATTCAATATTTAATTTTTTATTTTTTTTTTTATTTTTAGTTACTAGTTAATTTAATTTTACATTCTACGTTATATTTTGTTTTCCAATTCAAGTAGTATTTATTTTATGCATTTTTTAATTTATTTAATATTAGCCAAAAGGCTTTAAATTACAAGACTGTTCAATAAATGAAATGAAAAGCTAAAGTTATTACATAAAAGAGCTGGTATACCAATTTTTACTACTTTCTGAAACAAAAATAAATTTCTATATTGCACAAAATTCTCAAAAGAACATCCCAAGAACTTTTTCACATGTTCATAGATATACTGTCTTCTTCTGCGAATATTATAAGCAAACCGTACAATAACGTTCATAACTCTCTTTAATCTTGACAGATTTTCTACATTAGTTCCTGATATCACTTCAGGACAATACACAATCTGAGGCATAAGTTTAGCATAAGCTAAACTTATATTTCACTGTAAACCGGAAGAAAAGAGCAACAGAATAAAGCCTACGTAAAGAACTATAAATTCTACGATTAAAAGAGTTAATATGATCTTTAAATGCCAATTTAGTATCAATAACTACAAACATCAGTGGTGACTAAAGTCAATCGTAGACGTTCCCAGGCAAATATAAAGATTTAACTCTAGGTAATTGATAGAACCAAACAGAATAGCCTTGGTTTTAGACGGATTAATAAGTAACGAATTTCTGATGGTACATGCCATCTGCATTCTACAAAGAGAATGATGAACGATCTGAGCGAAATAAAAGCATAATGTCATCCGCAAATACAAATAGATTGCACACGTTAGGATTAATACATTCAGCAATATCATTAATGTAAGTACAAAAAGTAGTGGACCGATCCTTATGGGATTTAAGATGTGACAGGGAGACAGCCTACCGTGTGGTCTCTTCAACATACTGTTGAAGATAATTATGAGGAAATTCGCAGTTAATGCGGCTGGTACCATTTTCAATAAAAGCCGATTTCCAATCATTATTTTCTAATAAAAATCAAAAGAGGGCATGATAAAGAACGGAATTCCATACAAATCTTTGCACAACTATGCTGCAGATATCGGTGGATATCATTTATCTATTCTTTGCAAAATTCTTTTAGTTCTTCTTTAAGTTTTTTAGTTTGTTAGTCGTTTTAAAAAGATTCATATTGAAAAATTTAAATAAGTATTAGAGGAAGTTCGCTACATATTGGGTTGACAAGAAAGTAATTGAGGTTCCTTTTTTTTGCTCAAAGTAAATTCCAATTTTGTATTCGAATAATTAATTTAAATCTAAAATGAAAGTGCCATTTTGTTCGATAGACTTCTGCCATTGGTAACAGTTTGAAAGAATAGATGATGCTTTACAGTCAAATATCGAGACAACTCTTCATCTACATTTCGATGTTTTTAAAATAATTTCGAACACTCCGGAAAAAATGAAATTCGGAAGCTGCCACATCAGGACTATAAGATGGATGCGACATCACCTCCCATCCAAACTCCAATGTTTTTTGTCCAGTCTGCGAAGACGGTAGTGGAAAATCACGCTTTTGCCACTTACCAATTTAGGATTTTTTCTTTCAGCGCTTCATCATATGCTATCACAATCAATCTTAGAAAATACGTTTTGGTTCCTTGAAAGTTCATACTAAATCACACCCTTAAAATCCTTAGCTGGTCCGATTCAGCCTTTAGCCAAATTTGGAAGCGTTCATCCTGCTTGGACCAAAGTCTCTTTCGATTGATATTGTTGTAAAGTATTCAATTTTCACACCGGTGACAATGAGCTTCAAAAAGGATTTAAACAATAATTCGCAAGGGCGTATATGCTTTATTAAGTGGATTTTGTTTAGCTCGTGCGAAACCCGGATATCAAGTTCTTGACGAGTCCAAAACATTTCAAGTGGTTTCCAATGGAAGTGTCCGGCACTTTAGATTCATCTACATCTTCTGGGACTGAAATTTGTTGGTACAATTCGGTCGCGATTTTGTACTCATACAACATGCAATTTAATCAGCTAAGCTAAAACATTTCCAAACTAAAACTAAGAAAGAAACGAAATTACACTTTTCCCAGCCCAATATTTGTTGACAATTTTAAGTATTAAATTTGCCATTTTGCTGCATAGTGTTGAATTCATTTTGAACCAAAAGAGTATTTAAATTTGGACAATTGTCTTCAGTCGTACCATATACTTCAAAGTTATAACTAAAATGAGAACAACCAGATTTTATTGATTGCTGTGTCAACAGACAAACTTCTTGTGTATTTTGAATTTGAATGTAATAATGAAAATTGGATTTGAAAAAAAGCCTCGTAATTGGAATTAAGGACATTTTTGATGTAAACTTCCAAGAACTTCCAAGCGAGGGCCCTCACTAAATGTGAACTGGACTTGCGCTGACTTGTTAATGACGAATTTTTATAAAAACTTCTGCCCAATTCAGCGCAACCTTCTAAGAACTGCAAGAATTTCAAATACGGATTATTTGCAGCAACATTATGACTGCATAATGGGCGTTTCCACTCAAAAATACCGAAGCAGTGCTAACTCCAATAATTCGACACCTCGCAAAGTTGTGGCTTTTGGAAATGTCTTGCTTGATTATACGGTGCATTTGAAGGACACCCAATTGCTGGAACATAAATTACCATTGAATACAAGAGGAGAACTAGATATGGATACTTTGTCTAAGGTTCATTTAG
This sequence comes from Philornis downsi, assembly GCA_019455685.1. NCBI lineage: Eukaryota > Metazoa > Arthropoda > Insecta > Diptera > Muscidae > Philornis > Philornis downsi. The sequence continues at coordinate 36,079 of JAHXMU010000342.1, read as the reverse complement.
GTGGATCGGCATTAAATACTGTTCGAATTCTAAAACGTTTGGGTACGCAGCCCATGTTTTTTGGCTCAGTTGGTTATGATAAACACGCTGAGCTTGTGGAGAATTTACTCAAAAAGGAAGGAATCGAAAGCAATAATTACAGACTGCAAAAGGTATCTAATACCTCCACTGGTCGCTGCATTTGCTTGGTGCACAATGATTCACTAGCTTTGTATGCAAATATTGGTGTCTCTTCTAAATTCTCGGAAGATTATTTGAAACAAGTGGAACATGATGAGAACGCCTTCTATTTGCGTAGCCCAGGACTTAAACAAATCGTCTATATCGATGGTTTCCTCCCAAGCGAGAGGAAGTGATCACATATGCAGTGCCCAATTACATACGTGGACGCCGACGTTTGGCCATGAATCTTAACGCCGATTATATAGTGAAAACAAACTATTATCACATGCTGTATTTGGCCCATCATACCTTCATCATATTTGGCAACAAAGATGAATTCGAAACTTTCAGCGAATGTTGGGGTGCCAAGAGTGTCTACGACATGGCCACAAAACTTATGGCACAGAGTGAAAATGCTAAGATTATTACCAACTACTAAGATGAACTGTCCTTACCGGGAGAAGTGACTTCTGAGAATTTCAATACACCAATATTAGATGATGATGACGCCACTGGTTGTGGTGATGCATTCGTGGCTGGATGCCTGCATGCATGGTTATAGAAAAGTGAATTAAGTGAATGTATCGACGCAAGTTGGCTGCAATTTACCATTAAGTTGTGGGCAAGGGGACTTCTGGTTAACCTCAAGAATTTTTTTGTTTTCCTATTTATTCTATTTTTTCACTTTTATTGCGCTATTTTAATATTTGTGAAAATCATCTACAGGCTTTTTTTATTCATTAACACTAAACAGAGAATTGTCTTTGTACTACCTTGAAAATAATAAAATATAAAAAAATAAAGCCTCATAGCGTTATTTCTAATGGCAGTGCAGAAACAGTAATCTTTGTAAATATTTGTATTAACTTACAAACCGAAAATTTCTACTAATATTTGGAATTTTGTGAACTGGAACGAATGTTGGATGTAAATATATGTAATTCAGTTCAAGTAACCGAAATTTCTGTAATAGTTATTGTCAATAATTGAGCATATTTTCAAATAAAGTCTCTTTTGAATATTTGCGAAATTATTATATTATTAAATTCACAAATGTTTTTAAAGTTTAGGATCTAAATCTGGTTCAGCCCAACAAATCAAAAATGGAAAAAATATGTTCAAGGCAAGATTACATAAATTCAAGGAAAAAAGGTTAAATAAAAGATTGGCGTTGGCGCGAGTTTTAGAGATATCAGCCCCCAAAGTTGAAAATTGAAGCTAGTGTCGATCGAACTGAATTCTTCGACAGTGAGTACCCAAACGAAAGCAAAGCGCGGGTGAATTTGATCATCATCATCAAGTGCAAATAAATACATGGCTTTTCTTGGCCTCTTCGCCTATTTTTTGGAAATTATATTTCCCTCAAAGGAAAGGGGGTATGTATATGAAAATTGAACACCCAGAATAAACTTTTAAGGTATCAAGTATCCTCGAACAAATGTTTCCCATGACTTTTTAATTCGATTGAGTGATGTTTCTCTAGGCCGTCCGTCTGGCTGAGCGGTTGGTGGATACGATAACTGTCGTAAATCTTCATGAAGCTTCTTAAAGTTGTATACGAACAAATGTTTTGCGAGATTGTAGCCGCAGTTTGTCCCATTCTATTGTTCTGGGCTGAATGGGCTGTATTGTTGCAGCTTCTCCTGGTAGTTCTCGTATATGAGAGTGTGCGCGAAGATAATTTAAATTATACAGTTTATACGAAATATTATAGAGTTTCCGGAAATGTCACTGTGGTCAATAACATTTAATGATTTTGGGCAAATGGTGCACTCTCCATTAACAAAATGCATGGCACATTAAAATTTCGGATAATCCTTAGAAATAATCAACTGTAAATTTTCTATTTCACATCCTCGCACATTTTATCCCTTTTTTGACAAATCGAGGATACTTCCCCGAACAAATATCCATCAAGCGAAAGGCTTTAGCAAGTGTTAACATAATCCACTACCCCATATTTCGGGGAAAAGTCTCCAGAAAATTTCAAATATGAAAATACATGGGGTAGTTCGAAAAGTTCGTTCGGTTTACAAGAAAACAATTATTTTAATCTATTATATAATCTCCCCCATTTTTAATAACTTCTTCCCACCTCTCTGGGGGCTTTTTAATTCCTCTCTCATAAAACTCGCGTGGTTTTCTGAAAAAAAAAGTTCAATTCGATTTTTTACTTCCTCGGCGTTATGGAAATTCAAATCCTTCAAATAGTTGATCAGCCTGGGAAATAGGTGATAGTCGGACGGGGCGATGTCTGGGGACTACGGTGGGTGAGGCAAAACTTCCCATTCAAGATCTGACAGTTTTTGACAGGCCCGCAAGACAGTGTTAGGCTTCGGTGAGAGAGTGAGGTACCCAGACATTCGAGCTCTTTTATGATTCCGTGAACGGTTGAGACTAATTTTTTGATTATTTCAGCTCTTTCCCTAACTTTTGCACGGGTCACCTCCCCGGAAACAATTTCTTATGATCGTCCTGATCTGGGAGCATCCGTTACGGAGAAGTCGTCCGTAGAAAATCTTTTAAACCATTTCTGGCAAGTTTTTCATTTGGTCCGTTTTCTCTATATACAGACTTTATTTTTCGGCTGGCTTTATCAACCGTTTTTCCTTTTCGGAAATGATACAGCATAATATGCCTAAAATGCTCGTTTTCGCTCATTTTTTTCCACCTTTTACCACTTTTTTTTTAAACCCTACAACCAAACACGAATAGAACGAGAACACAAGTAAACAATACTACACAGTTTAAAGAAGGGTTATGAGGAAGTTTGAAGGAACTCTACGTCATGAGAAGTGACGTATGGCGAACTAACGAATTAACACAACGAACTTTGCGAACAACAAAATATTGTGATCCGCTACGACTACGTGGAGAATTCTACAGCAATGAAGTGTATGCCCAGCATTAACTCTTCAAAAATACTTTCACAACTCGCCATAAGTCTCTGATAACTTTCAAAAATGTGCAATTTAAGATTTCATATTTCACATTTTGTCCCATTGTAGACCAAATGAACTATTCTCCGCCGACCAAATATATGCCAGGCGAAAGCCCTTGCCAAGCGTTGCCACCGCTATCCCCTTTTTCAGAACAAAAAAATATGAAAATATATTATCAAATGTGCAAACGTATTTTTTGCCTAAAAAAACGGTCACTCCACTTGCTCAAGATCATCCAATATTTCCGCCGACATTTGCGACATTTTTATGAGTAATATATATTTATTGTGTGTTCTGAATGATAACGTTTCTTAATTTTGGCTTGCATAGATAGATCCATTAATATTATGTTATTGACCTTGGCGCGATGGTTGATACGCGAACGATAGTCGAGTTCGCATGATCGCGAGTTCAACCCCGGCGGCCACCTCGATGTCTCTATCGAATACTTCGAGTAGTAGAGTAATCGACAAGTCTTGTAAAATTAGAATCCGTCTAATCTCACGGAATGTGAGAAGCTGTCCTATATCTCATTCATTGGATGCAAAGGAAGTTGTTTTTTATTCTTAGATCCATTATTACAAAAGAGTTTTTATATATGCTTCAATCTTAAACAGATCACTGTTTGCTCTATAACAGAGATATGTTGCCTTTACATACGAGTACATCCATATGCCTGATTTAACTCTTTTATACTAGTATCATGTCTTTCTGACGACTGCACTGAACTCAGGGAAAGCTGGCGCATATAATGTGCTTCATAAATTTAAAAATGGACTATGTTGCCGTTCTCATTCTAGTACTTCTAATACATGATTTGTACATTGCAGTAGCGAAAATTTTTATCAATTTTTAAGCATTATAATGTTAGGTTTCCTGATTTAAGCCATGTCTTGCTATTCAACATAACTTAGCAAGACATAAAGATTTTGGATTGGGCTAATTTAGTGATTTCACTGGTAATTTGTAGGCGACAGACAAAGAGCGTTAAGCAAGTTATAACATAATTAAGCTCCCCTTTTTTGCGTTAGTTCGTAGCATTAGTTGATAAAAACCTAGCGATTTAGCAAGTGTTTGCAATAACCTAATAAAAATCCAAGTGAAGATAGGTCAGTTCACTTGACTGAAATTTAGTCGACAATTATCATAGTTATCTTTTTTTGTTTTGAGAACTTTTTTTGCATAATTTCTGCATGATCTTTTTGCTCACTTCTGACAATACTGCTGATTGTGATTGTTTTGCTGACCCGCCTCTTCAGCCACGTCTACTAACATTTCACTTTCTGGCCATCAGACTTTAATGTGCATTTCAATACAAAGGATGAGAAATTGAAAATTAATACATATGGTCACCTTAAAATAGTCTGTGCGAGAGTGAGTGAATTGGTAATTATCTTTTTGTTCACTGATAGCCCTCTGTTGAAAATCACAGCAAAACACAAACAAAATATCTAACAATTAAATGATAAAAGAACTAATTCCAATGTCGCAAGTAATAAAAAAAGGTATTAAAATGAAGTGAGGAAGGCAACAAAAATCAAATGCAAAATGAGTAATCATACGATCGTGCAGCTACCACAATTGTGATCAGCAGTTAGGTCAGCTTAGTGAAGAAAATTAACGGAAAAACGAATCGAAAATCGACTGAAGTTAAGCAACAATGCAATTATTGTAAGCCAACTACTAATCACAGCCACATATGGATACAATTAACGAAAGAAAAATACATATGTATATATAAAAGCTGATGAATCATCTTACTAGTTTTGAATGAAATATACGGAGGACGGGTTTCATTTCAAGCTTTTTATTTCTTTGTACATTTTGGCCAAGGTAATAAAACAAAATTCGTAAAACTCAGGTGGCACAAGAGAGAGGCAGCCATGTGGAAACGACAAAAAGTGAAATGTGAAACTTCATTAAGTTACAGCGAATGATATAAGACGATGGAGTGTTCCACTTGAGTACTCTAATTTTGCAGAGGTGGAATTAGTTGGGCCCCCATTGCAATGACAATAGACCTCCTCCTTATCGGTTCTACAACCTCTCCACCAACCTCACATTTAGGAAATGGAAAATCAATTGCACTACGGCAATAATGTCTGACGGTTCTGCTCGCACTCAACTTGTTTTTGCTGCTCTTGTCGTAATCACACAGACGTCATAACAACAAATCTTTGAAAAACTTCTCTTGCCGGAGGCACTCTTATTTCATTAACGTTGGACAAAACCACGATATTTCATCTAGAATTTCAAAGAAATCCCACAAGAACTATCTAGCAAATGCATACCTTTATTATATTGCTTAATAACAAAATGCCACGCATTTAGCATTTGTATAAATATCTTTGTCTGTTTTGCAAAATCACTTTTTCGTCTTCACTTTATTTTAACAAATCCCACCACCGCCCCCCGTCTTTACGATGAAACCCGACCGCACTACCTCAACCACTAGCAGCAGTACATCACTTAATACAACTACTGTCCATAAGAAAGTGATTTTCAGCTCTTAGCAAAAAACCGTAAGATTATTTACCTAATTTATTAAATTGTTTGCTTAATAGTGTTTATTACTTCACTTGTTTGTTGTTAATAATCTGTGCTGGGTTGTCGTCTTTTCAGGCATTGCAAAACATAATTAACTTTATTTATTTGATATTATCTCTGCGCTTTGCTATTGTTTGTGTTGTTTTATAGAGTAGTAAAAAATAACTAATGCTAAAAACCAAAACAGATGGTCTAATAAGACTTTAGAGCTGCATAGCCATAGTACCGGAATGGTAACGGTTTTAGTACTGCCACATGCAACCCTGCACAACAGCTGCCGTTTATCTGAAGTTGTAGCCGTTGTAAATATAATTGACGGCGACAATTTGAATTATTCAAGGGCGAATTAAAATTGGAGTCGTGATTTTTTTTTAAATAGAAAGTATTTGTGGCTCAAGAGGATGACACTAATAAATTTCTTTGATAATTTTAACACTATTCGGAAAAATTGGCAAATGTTTAGCATGATTTAGAATGATCGATCAGCCAGTATATCATCCCCTTTAGTGAATGGTAGCCAAAGCTGAAAATCGGTTTTCAACTAAGCGGTATATTATTTTTATTCTGATTTTTAAAAATGGATTGTGACGACTCTGCTAGTCGTAGGTGTCAAACAAATAGGCAAAACTTTTTGAAAATTTATAATGGAATAAAATTCCATGCCGACCGCGGATTGTCAAATCACTCACCATTGTAAAGTGATAGATGACAGCTACCGACTATAAATCGCCTGTATTAGATGTAACATGGCATTACACCGATGTTCTATAACACAATTGAAATAATTACGTTCGAGTAAAATATCTTTAATTATTTGGCAAATGACGAGTGGTATAAGTCTATATCACATTTAACTGTTAAGTAGATTGAAAAAATAAATATAAAATAATAATCCTTGAAACCTAGGTAAATATCAGCAAAATTGCGCGCATATGTTTAGAAAATGTTAGAGCCGTATTTTGTTAGGAAAATATTAAAGTGTTTTTAATTAACTATTTGAAAAGGAATTTCAAGTTGGCCACTCTTGAGCTAAAGTTAAAGTTTAAAATCTAGGAAAAATAGTTTACGGGCAGCTATAAGCACGGTGAAATTCATGAATTGTAATTTTTTTAGTATGTGACATGCATAGGGTAAAAAACTACATTGTACTGCATTTGTCGATATACAGCAATTCCACACCACAGCCGAGCCATAACCTCAACTTTTTATAAAATATTCCCCATGTCTACTCCACGTCTAGAAAACGACACGGTAAAGCAGCACCCATTAACAGTGGAAACCATAAAAAGGTAAATAAAAAAACCTAAAAAAAAAATATGTAAACTTTTAATTGAAAAGTTGGAATTAAGAACATATATAATGTAACATATTGACGTAAAGCTAATTCATGTCATTCAACCGTCCGCCCTTCGTGGTCCTGTGTAATAACAAAAAAAAAAAAAAAAAAAAAAAAGAGAAGAAAAACGGTTATATATAATTAATCACAAAATAGGCGTTATATTAAAAAAAATATGTGACTATAGTTTTTACATTTCACATAATTCGAAAACTATATTGAAATTAAAAAAAAAAAAACATAAGCTTAATTAGGATACTAGCCAATATTTTGCAATTTCCTATATACGCAATATATAATATCTTTAAAATGTTCAATTTTAATTAACACAAAAAACGTATGTAAACGAATCGGAAGTTTAAATAGTTATAGTCCCAAAATTATTTATTATCAAAAACAAAAAACATTTTAATCTTTAAAAATCAGGGAAAACTCTCTTTGCATGTTTAGTCTAATTTTTTGTTTAGTTGAATTTATTCTAAAATCTGATCTAAAAATGGAAATAAAAAACAATGTAATATTATAGGAAATTAAAAGATTGCCATGTGTTAACGTCTTTTTGAAAGCTGAACTATGTAACGGCTAGAGCGAGTGGTAAGGTAATTTGAAAAATAAGAGCGTCCATTTCTGTAGAAAATCCATGTTATTGAGTAAGAATATGTCATAGTTATTGAAAATTTTCTTTTCTAAACCTTTATGTCCTGCCTTTCCCATCCACTGTTTTCCTAGCTCTTCCCCCTTCAATTAATTATTACTTTGTTTTAGATGTGCAGCCGCAGCGGCAAGCTAAGCCGGAGCCATCAACAACGTACCACAACCGCAAAATAACAGAGGTCTGTCGCAAGATTAACTGAAACACAAAATCGATTTTTTCTGGAGTCGAAAATAATCATTACAGTTTTCTTTTACAGCGCAGTTTTAATGGCAAAAGCTCTAGCTAAGCAGATGTCAAATTTAACGAAAATAAGCCTACGCCAGTGTGAAAGATTTAGGATATCTATTCGATTTGGAGCTAATATTACACCAACTTATGTTGTCGTAAACTGTCCATAGGATAAGCACGTACCTTTAACCTTTTTTTGTGGCGAAATGTATTGGAATAGACGTGGCTCTAAACAGACAGATTGAGAATCGGAACAAAAATTTCAGTGAGTTGAAATATTTAACACTTAACCGATAGCAATTAAAAACATTTATACATCAGAAACTTCAATTAATTTTATTTCTACCACCACAGAAAACAGGAATTTGCACAAAACTTTGTAACCAAAAAATGTGATATATTACCAGATTGCTTTGGCAGATTTTAACCCCATTTGAGAAATTTGGCAAATATTTAGTAGGAAGACTTAACAAAATTATCCACAAATGAGGTTAAATTAGAAAAATAATATTAAACACTCGATACCAAGGTATCTAATATGTTAATAGCTCTAATATTAGAATATTATTGGAAATTATGACCCTCTTAATGGGGACCAGAGAAAAGAATTACAGATATCGCACTTGTCTCTGGAGTGAAAATTGTGACAATTAGAGCGGCCAGAAAGCAATCTAATACTGCTCTCTTGCCCGCTTTATTTATTCAATATTTCGATGATTGTTCATGTCTGTGTTATAATTTTTATAGATTACAGCTATGTAATTAAAAACATATAAAAACAACTGCATCTGGTGCAAATTTATGCTCTTGTATTAGCGTTCTGACTTAGCAAAATTATCTCTAGAGATAAATGTGGCATCTGCCTATAATTCTTCTCTGTGAAGAACAAAATGTTTGCAGTTTCAATCAGGGTTCTAAGCCGACCGACTAAGCCCGACCACTCGCCGTCGTCGACTTGTTTTTCGAGAAAATCAATGTCACCGATTTTATTGAATAGAAATAGGTGCGGATTTTAACAGCCAAAATTGACTTAAAATACCAACAACTGTTTCTGCTTGAATATAGTTAATATATTTGAATCAGCTCTAGCCTTCGTTGGCTTAAATTATAATCTATCGAATATTGACCACTTTAACGACGCTATATGCTTCGTTCGGCTATGAACTTTGGCTCTAACCTTTAAACCGTTATTGTGAATTGTCACCTCTTGAGGGTAAGGCACACAAATAGCTTAATCTGACAGATTTAATCTTACATATACTTTGGTTCAAATTTCGTGTTACGATACGTACAGTTGCAGTCAAAATAATAGTAGTGGCTTTATAAAAATGTTGTTTCGTTTCGTAGCCTCGCTGTATTTACATTTCTTGCCTAGTTTTTTTTTCATTTCATAGCTTAATGTAAAAAAAAAACTAACCGTTATGTTTGCATTCCATTGTTCTTGTTGTTTTTACAATGACTAAATTCAAAGAAGAACAGATTTTTGACAGTCAAAATAATAGTAGTGCTGACAGAAGTCATCGAACTTTGCAAGTAAACACATTCTGTTTTTGCAAGCTTTGTATATTGAGTTTAAAAATAAATAATTTTTTAGAAGTATAATTCTGATCCATAAGGTGTTAAGATTTGTTTTTAAATGGGGCGTGGCGTGCATTGTACACTAGAAAAACGATTGCTGATATGGAAGCTGATTTCGGAGGGAAAATCTTATAAAGAAGTGGAAAATATTATAGGTTGCTCACCGACAATGGTACGCAATGCAATAAAGTACACTCCCGTTAGTGAGACACGTGGCCGTCCGCCAGTATTATAAAAAAAAAAGTGTTTCGTGTATAGTAAGGTACTCAAAACAAAACCCCTTTGCTGCCGCTATGGAAATAAAAGACAAACTTTGTGTGGAAGCGAGCGTGGAAATTATCCGCAAACGTCTTACAGATGCAAGCTTGATAGCGCGAAGTCCTAGAAAAGTGCCACTGTTGATGAAAAAACATGTTATAAAGCGACTAAAATTTGCTAAGGAGCATCTAAATTGGAGCCCTGAAAAATGGAGGAATATTTTGTGGACTGACGAGTCTAAAATTGTTCTTTATGGCTGGAAAGGCTCACGAGCCTACGTAAGACAGCCTCCTAATTCAGAATATAACCCTAAATTTATGCTGAAAACGGTTAAACATGGAGGATCTAGTGTTATGATATGGGCATGCTTTTTATACATAGGAGTTGGACCCATATACTGGATCAAAGACATGGCTCGCCATCTATACGTAAAAATATTACAGAAAGTGATGCTGCCATATGCTGCGGATGAAATGCCTTTGATATGGACCTTTCAGCAAGACAATGATCCTAAGCACACAAGCCGTCTAGCAAAACAGTGGTTTGCAGAAAATAATATACGTCCCCAGATCTCAATCCCATTGAGAATTTGTGGTGTGACGTAAAGGCTGTGATCGCGCAAAGAAACCCCACAAACAACAGCACATTGTGGGAGGTTGTGAAGGATGCGTGGATGTCCATTCCCGCAGAAAGGTGTCAATTTTTAGTAAACGCTATGCCGCGACGCTGTGAGGCGGTAATTGCCAACAAAGGGTTTGCCACAAAATACTAATTAAGATGCTCACCCTTCGTAATATACATTTAACCCACGCATCAATTTATTTTAGTTTGTACTAATCATTAAATGACTACTATTATTTTGACCGGCTATATTTGAAAGAATTTGAATAATTTTATATTTTTGTAACTATCTTGAATTCTTTTTTTTTTGTTTATTTCCTAGAATTTATAAAAGGAACTATGTTAAAAAAATTTAATTTAAAAATTTACAAAATTATTTTGAAACCGTTTTACTTCTTTAAAATTTGCACAATACCCACTACTATTATTTTGACTGCAGCTGTATACACCAATTTTCTCAAGGACAGACAATTCACAAAAACTTTCTTAAATAGAAACTGTGAACGTTCTTGGGTATATAGGTACTGTATGCTCCATATTCATTTCCTGTGTGTTCAATACTTTACAAAAAATACAACATCGTTTGAATCCCTTTGCTGTAGGCCCATACTACAGATTGACCTGTTACTGCTTCTTCGAAGTTATTGAAGCAGAGATCTTTATTTATTTATTATATAATAAATATGGAGATCAATCTGGTCATTTTGATGGAAAACAGTTTTTCACTGTAGATATCTGTTGGACTAGTTTAGCACCAATTTTCAATATTAGAATATTAAATACGAATATATTAACGTATCGAATAATATTGGGGGTATTGAAAAATCGAAAATCGACGATCGAAGATTTTTTGAAGATTTCCATTTTCAGTCAAAGGGTTGAAATATCTTTTCTTGTCGATGCCATTGTTTTGTATCAAATACGAGTACATTAAACAATTTTTCTCTGAGGGTTATTCTTGAAAATTGCTCAGAGTAGTAGAGAATTAGGAGAATCGATCGAACAATCATAGTTGACCAGGAGACAAAGTAATACTGACTGTTGTCTTCGACTATCGCGGCGTTGAGTTTTATTGGTCTAAGTTAATCCCAATTAGGAAGTTTTTTTTCCAAGAAGTATTTTTCAATTTTCCAAGTCCTTCGTGTTTACGAAAATCTCAATAAATAAATAAATATTTTGGCATATTTTATAATATAAAGAATCTCACTAAAGTGGATTTACAATGTGAAAGAATTCCTTTTTGTTTATAAATAACAGACTGCCAAAGAAAATCCGTCCAAGGATCATAGAAAAACTTCTCCTTTTCAGCATAAACATTTTTAACTTTTTTGGAAGATCCTAACTTAAAAATTCTGCAAGAGACCATAACCTCAAATGTCGATAGTTCAATACTTTTATTTGGTTTTAATAAACAACAACGTTTTTACAGTCTATGTTTATGTGTAGGATATTTAGGTGTGGGAATAATTTTGCCATCGAAATATTCGGGTTCTCGTTCTGGTTGAGGTGACGGTTGGGGGTGGTTTTGTGCCGGTTTTAAAACTTCCAAAATTTCTGACCAGACTCCATTCAATTGATTATCAGGATGCGGTTGTTCTTCCACAACAGGTTGCAGAGGAGCTTCTGTAACCGGTTTCTTAACGGGTGGATGTGGACGTTCAACAACAGGGGACGCTACAGGTCGGTTAGGAGCAGTTTCTTTCAAAATTTCTGACCAGAATCCATTCAATTGATTATCAGGATGCGGTTGTTCTTCTTCCACAACAG
>JAHXMU010000342.1:0-23975 GCA_019455685.1 Philornis downsi | reverse complement strand
TATATACCATACATTCATGTGCACATATGTATATACATATATGAATCGGTTACTCACTATCACTCCTAAAAGATGCCAATAGGCTAGAACACGTGATTTGGTAAAATGTTCAATCAATTTGGTAAAATTTATAAATTTATAAATAATTCAAAATTAAGAAATATTGCAATTTTTACCAAAAAAATGTTATATTCCTTTTTTTTAAATTTGTTCTTTAAATGCTGAATTCGTTAGTTTGAAAGTTTGTTACCCTGTACTAAAAAATGCCAACAAATGGATGAGATCAAACTTTGTCAATAGTATTACCTATGAAATGACATAAAAACCTATTTTTCTTATTTTTAACCACAATGAGTGAAGGTTTCACCTCATCACTGTTGTCAATTAGATTTTCTAATCCATTGCACTTTTTGGAGATGTTCTCCGATAGATATAATGACAAAAATGGAATTAAAAGGGGTTACTAATAAAGGGTGATTTTTAATCGTAGTTTTTTTCTTTTAAAATCAAATAAAACACTCAAATTTGCATCACATCTTACCTTTATTGGAATCGATAAATTGGTCTTTGCCATTGAATTTTTAAAGATAATTTCATGTAAATGTTGTCCGCGGCTCTGTCTCAAAATGTCCATTTGGAAGGTCCAATTTTTCGTCACTTTTTCGAGCATTTCGGCCTGTATTCCACGAATAACATGTGTTATGTTATCCTGTAAGGCTTCAATAGTGTTCGGCTTGTTCACATAGACTAACGACTTGACATAATCCCACAAGAAATAATCGCATCGCAAATTCATCCCTCAACATATCCATTGTATCCATTGCAGTGTGGCACGTTGCACCGTCCTGATGAAACCACATGTCAACCAAGTTCAACCCAGCCAATTGGGGCAAAAAAGAATTCCTTGTAGAATTTGTTTCATGAACTGGCTATCTGACATTAGGTGGCTGGTAGGCACAATAACTATCGTTAATATTTATGAAACTTCTTACACAGTTTACTCAGTCAGGGTAGTCTGAAGAGATAGACTCACTTAGACTGTATAGCCCATTGTGATACTAGAGAAACTGGAGATATGGATGCCCCTAGTTTCTCCCGTTGAACCATCCTGAGCGCCTCAAGAAACTCTTAAGTCGAACAATATTTATATCATCCAGATCTCCTAAGCCCCCAAAGAAATAAGAGCCCAGTGTTAATGCCCGCCTGTTCGCCAAAGTGGGGCAATTGCCGAAAAGCTGTTCTATGGATTCCTCCTCCTCTTCATCCTTACAGCTCCTGCAGAAGTCACTAGTCGCAACTTTCAGTCTCATTGCATGTCTTCCAATCAGACAGTGTTCCGTCATGACGGATACAAGTACTCGTAATGAGATGTCGGGTCTTGATAGTGACAGCAGTGTGTGAAAGCTTCAGGTCTAGATGAGGCCACATCTGCCTGGATTGATTACAGCCTCGGACAGACATCTACGTATTATTTGCTGCTAAGTATGCCTTATATTGCAGTAGGAGTCTGCAAGTGGCTAGAGGGACCACGGACTTTAACTCGGCTGGAGTATGTAAGGTTGTTCCTAGTCTTGCCAACTCGTCTGCTCTGCAGTTCCCTGGTATGTAACTGTGGCCCGACATCAACATAAGGTGAATGTTGAAATGCTGAGCCATATCGCTAAGAGATTTGCGTCATTTCAGGGCTTGTACAAGGCGTAGTATCAACTAAAAAATCAACAGCTTAAAGATTACACTTCGTCGAAAATGGGACAAAATACCATCAGGCCACTTTCGAGCGGTGTGTGAAGATTTCTCGAACAAACTCGTTGCCATTATCCACGTCGAAGGTGGTTATATCGGACAATAACATATTTTATTAAAATTTTAAATACTTTTACGATACATGTAAAAAAAATAAAATTGACAAAATTATAGCATTTTCACTGGTAACACTTTGAGCTGCGAGCTCTGTATTCTTCTTCTTCTTAGGTGGCGTCTGGAATAGACATACTTATCTATTATACGCCGTCCGTAGAAAATAATTCCAAACGCTCCTGATTTTTGCGCTTCTCCTCTAATTCGTCACACCAAGTTTCGATAGTACTTCAAAAGCCTGGTCCTTCCAACGAAGTTTTGGTCGCCCTCTTCTGCGCCGTCCATCGAGTTCGTTGTCGAAAACTTTCCGTGCCGGGGCATTTGGGTCCATCCGCACAACATGACCCAGACAACGCAGTCGCTGTGTATTAATGCGTTTGACCACGTCGATGTCGGAATATAGCTCATACAGTTCATTGTTCATGTGACGCCGATACTCTCCGTTAACGATGATGGGTTCATATAATTTCCGGAGTATTTTCCTCTCTAAAAATGTTAGTACTGATTCATCTGCTTGCTTCTTAACCCAAGATTTTGCGTCATATAACAAGATAGGTAGAACCAACATCTGGTACAGTCGGATTTTTGTTTGTCGAAAGACAAACTGTTAGCAAGCAATACTCTCTCCTTTATCTCCATGCTGACATCATTCGTTTTATTTACAGCGGATCCGAGGTAGATGAATTCTTCCACCACTTCAAAATTATAGCGGCCAACGTTCACACAGCGTCCCAAACGAGTAGACTCTCTGCTCGGTGAGGCCAATAACTTTGTTGTGTCCTCGTTTACCACCAGACCCATTTTCGCTGCTTCCTTCTCGATGCTTGAAGCCTGCATTACGGGCGGAGAAATTACAAATCAAAAATAATTTTACTATTTTTAGAGAATTCTTGGACTTTAAAAGTATATATTATAGTATTTGGTGGACCTGTAAGGGTGAAATATAATTTGGAGAATATGATAGGGTAAAAGAAAAGCTGCTACAATTTTTATAATTTTGTTTTATGTACAAAATAATTTTTGGAAAAAGATGAGAATATTTCAAATAGAAGCAATGGCTTATTTAATTAATGGTAAAGTAACAAAATTTCAATACCGTAAAGTATTGAACAGTGTCTATTAAACTGTTTTCTCATTCATTTAGTGCAACAATTTGTTGACAGCATCGCCCACTTCTAGAATTTTAGTTGCACTGTGTTGTCACACATTTCTTTTCGCCGTTCATACTTTCTATTTGTATTCATCACCTCATACCAATTAATCAAAGATCTACATAAAATAACACTGTCGAATATTTTGTGTATTCGATAATATCTTATCATCGTCCCAATAAGCAATGCTATTCTCATGTTCATGTTCATTCCGATACAAAACGAAGATTTTTTTCAAAACTAGCATCTCTTCTTTGTCATTAGTCTTTGCCGACACATCGCACCATGCGATTTGCATATTTCATCGTTATTTTTGCCACCTTGGCTTATTTGTCGCCATTTACTTCAACATTTTTATTAAACGTACCCTTGAGATTAATAAATCGCCTGCTCTCTATGGCCGTGGGTGAGGCTCAACAGGAGACTGCGTCTATGTTCCAACTTTCGCCGGAAAGCGTGGCTAACAAAAAGAAAACGGATGTGCTGAAACTGAATGTGGTTGAGAAAAGGACCAAAGGCGCTCCAGTACATATGGAAGGTGAACCTGTGATATATCATAAACATTTTATTAACGTTACAGAATATCACACGACAACTGTTGCGAAACAGTGATATCTATAGTACGTGTACATGCAGAAACAGCAATATTTGTATTGCGTAAACACGTCAAAACATACGAAGTGTGTTGACACCTTTTCCAAATGATACTTTTATGTCCTACGTATGTGCTGTACTTATGATGAAAATCAAATTACATAAAATGACAAATGATTTATATTTTGACACACGTATCTTGAGCATAGTTTTGATTTATTTTTATAATCCTGCGCATGACAGGATTGATGTCAACTTTTTACTGGAGTCTTAGATTACGTTGAGATTTATTTTGTATGTAATATTACAAATATACAGGAATGTCTACTAACATATGCATATGAATAACTGTTGCACGAAACGTAAGCAGTTGGGAGGCAAGTACTCGTATATATTTTCGTATATATATATATATATTTTCAGTAGAAGTTGTAATAAATATATGGGTTTAAACAACATATTTTGTAAGTTTATATTCACCGCATTGACTGATCGATCGTTGCGTTAGTTACAAGCAACTAACCACGATGCAATCGATACAGTTATACGCAACTAATCACGATACAATCACTTATCATTATATAAGCGTGGTCACTTCGTTGTGTCTGACGTGCACTTCGATTACAACAAGGTTTTGGACTGGAGCAACCAAATATCTTTCCTAGGTAGAGATGGAAAAAAAAAAAAAAAATAATAATAATAATCGATTAATTAATCATATGATTAATTGCAGAAGTAAAATAATTGATTGCAATTAATTGCAATTAATACGAATTAATCGATTAATTGTCAATTAAATGCCGATTTGTAAAAAAAAATTAATAATTAAAAGCAATTTACTTGAAAAATTTTTATTTTTTATTCAGCCATGTTTGTAAAAATAATAATTTTGACAACCTTTTAGTTGTTAGTCGGTTTCTTTTTAATGTTGCGGTAGATCCAGCCTTGGAAAACAACCGTGGCAATAATTTTGAGAGACTTCATAGAGCTTGGGATAAACTGTTTTCATATCATCCCAAGCATCTACCTCGTTTGATTTAAGTGGCAAAACTTGGGAGTTTAACTAAAAAGTGAGCTCGTCTTGAGGTTGTACATCGTCACATGCTTTTTTTTTGTGCGTGTGGAGCCCAGAAATCAAAATCATGTTCTGATTCAACCGATGACTCACTTGCTGTTTCCATATTGTCATCATTTTCAGTTATTTCAGCACGAATATATCTTAAGACCGACGACAAGGCCAATAGATCTTTAAAATTAACAATTTTAAATCTGTGATCCAAGATAGTGGATGCAGCTAAGAGGAAAGACTGTTCTGCGGCCGCAAATCTTTTATCAAATTGCTTTGAAATTTCTTGTTTCTTGTTTTGTGCTGCTGGTTGACATGGGTGAATTTTCGAAATTTGCTCATGACCGCAATGAACTAGTGGTATTATTTGGCTGAGAGTTCCATGTCGTTCGCCACTTATCTGCACTGTCATGGCCTCTAAAGGTCTTAAAAATGTACATATTTCCATTAGTTCATCCCTTTCTCTTGATGTTATCATGGGCGGAGAGTCCGGGTAATTTAACAAAACTTGGCTGACGTAAACGCTAAGTTTGATGAACCGCTCGATCATATAATAGGTGGAATTCCAGCGCGTATTTACATCTAGTAAAAGTTTCGAAAATTTACCATTTCACAATTGTTTTGCATTTTAAACTAATACCTTGTACAGCAGAAACATCTAATGAATTCGAACAAACCAAATTCAGCGTATGGGCGAAACATGGAATATGGCGCTTTTTTCCGAATTTTTCATGGATTGCATTGACAATATTTCTTGCATTCTCTGTGACAACAGCCTTCACGTTATCTTCCTCAACAGAAAAATTTTTCATTGCATCGGACAAAATCTCAGATATATGGGAAGCTGTATGGGACTCACTCAATTCATACACACCAATTGTTCCATTAAATGGCTTTGTATCAAGCAGCCCATGAACGGTTATTCCCAACAAGAATGTTAGTGATGTAAGAAAGAACAAAGAAACAATGTTGCCAACCACAGATAAAAACATGTGCTCGAAATAAAAAAATCGAAAAAAAAATTAATAAAATACCAAAAGTATTAAAAAAAATAACGATTATTTTGCCAATTAATCGATTAAAATTGCAATTAATTGAAAGCAAGTCTACGATACAATTAAATCATTAATTGGCCAATGTTAATCGATTAATTTAATCTTTGCGATTAATCTTGCCATCTCTATTCCTAGGGTAATTTGGTGGGCTAAATTCGAAACTGTAATTGGTTTGTTTTTTGCATAAAAACTCATCAGTTTGCTTAGAAATTAATGAATTTTCAAAAGTGAATGTTATTATTTGAACGTCGTTTGTATTTTGTTAGTTCGGTTTCACGTATTAGAGTCCAGCAATAGTACAGCATGCCCTTGTCATAAAATCCTTGATAATTTCTTTCAATTTTCATTAAATCTTGATGAGCACGCTCCCCTTGCCCGTCGATCACTACACCTTGGTTTTGTGGGAAAAAATCTAAATGCGATAGAAGAAAATGCATTTTGAGTGACATTCGTGCACCTAATTCGTGGTAATTTTTCAATAATTCAGCAATTTGTCTGTAGTTTTCACTCTTATTGTTTCCAAGAAAACTGTTCACGATGCTCTTGAAAGATTTCCAGGTTGCACATTCTTTCTCCAATAAACATTGTGAAAAATTGTCATCATTCAATGACTTCCTGATCTGAGGGCCAACAAATATGCCTTCTTTGATTTTAGCATATGAAATTTTAAGGAAAACTGCTAACAAATATTTAAATGCTGCACCATCTTTGTCCTTAGCCTTCACAAAGTTCTCTAAATGACCCAAATTTATGTGCAGCGGCGGAAGAAGAACATCATTTGGATCAATTAATAGTGTATGTAAAATACATGGTGGCGCAATAGAACGTGCATATTGCATCATCTTTTTTTGCGGGGTAGAAAAGGCGCGGGCGGGGGGCGCCTACATCGTTGGGTTGGCGGGCTCATGGAGTTTTAGTCGCTATGAATCACTTCGACGGGTGGCGTCGCGCATTTTGCGTGCGCGCATTTTACGAGAACTCTCGTTCATAAATTGTTACTAGGCGACTATATTGTGCTGAACATGGACTACGGCAAATTAGTGAAGCTCCGAGTGCTAATTTAGTTAAAATATGGGTAAAGCGTTTTGAAGAGGCGGTTCAACATTTAAACCACAAGCAAATGGTCGCCCAAGAACATCTAGGACCGAAGACAATGTTGAGAGAGTTATGGAGTCAGTACGAGGAAATCCACAAATGTCGACTCGCAAGAGATCGTCTGTCTTACAATTATCGCGACGAAGTTTGCAACGAATTTTAACATTGGATCTTAAACTGCATCCATATAAGCTGCAATTAACACAAGAATTGAAAGAGTCTGACTTCATAGCAAGGCTCGCATTTGCTAATGAAATGCTTAATCGATTTTCCAATTTTGACAATATCCTTTTCTCTGACGAAGCTCATTTCCTTATGAATGGGTTCGTAAACCGTCAAAATAGTCGTTACTGGAACAGTGAAAATTCCAAAATCAAACACCAGTCCTAAAGTGACAGTATGGGCAGCAATCTCTGGCAGAGGAATAATTGGTCCTTTTTTCTTTGAAAATGCGCGGGGCCAAAACGTCACGGTTAATCACGGATTTTTGGCTCCAGACATTGAAAGTTCAAGAATAGTGATTTCCAGAACTTGGTTCCAACAAGATGGAGTTATCTGTCACACATCAAATGACTCCATGGCGGTGGTGAAGCAGATGTTCCCTGGCAGACTGATTTCGAAAAGAGGTGATATCCCATGGCCCCCACGTAGTCCAGACTTGCCGCCTCTTGACTTTTTTTGTGGGGATACCTCAAACACAAAGTCTACAGTAATAATCCAAGAAACATCGTTCAGCTCAAGGGGAATATCAGTTGTGAAATGGCGGCCATTACACCAGTATTACTGAAGAAAGTTTTCAATAATTTTCGTTTGCGGTTAGAGGAGTGCCGTCGTAGAGAGGGTCACCATTTAGATGATGTTATTTTTAAAAAATAAACTCCATTTATTACTCTACAATGCCTTAGATTTATTTCAACCATACCTTTTGTATTTATTTTTTAATCTATTTTTTAAATATGCACGTTTTATTGCGCCACCCTGTATGTGCATTCATGGCAAGGCAAGTGGGCATAGCGATGACGTCTATTTTTCATACCTAACATATCGACTCTGTGCACATTTTCTTCATCCGATGCAAGTATAGTGTCCAAATACCAGACTTTTTCAGAAAACCCGTTTGCGAGAAGATATTTTTTCTAGAAATTCAGTTTTCGTGAATTCGACCAACAAAAAAACTCGAGCAGAACAGTTTTTGAGTTTTCTCTGTGGAACGAAGTTAAAAGGAAAAGTAGTCATATTTCTTAGCTCTATTAGGAAAAGCTATTAGTTAACACATTTGAAGCTTATTGGCAATATTTTACTATCGCACCTATATAATGTACAAAAAAAAAGTCTCAAGAAAATGAGTCTCACACTTCAACCCTCACACAATACCTGATTCGATTTAGCACCTATTTCAGACCTGCCCAATTTTTATCACCATCCGATAGTTGATTTACATATATACATATATAGGTAGACCAATACATTGATATTTGTTTATATGGAGGAGCGAGAAATATACTCGGTGCTGATAGTTTTGATTGTTACCAGAATATTACTGAATAAAGTGCAATAAACTTGTTGAATATATCTAAAGTTAGTTGGATATATCTCCCAAGGAACGTAAGATCGCACTCACAATAAGATCGTTCTTGATGTGTTGTACAAGTTTAGAATGATTTCAATTGGAAACCTACTGAGAAAAAGGTAGACACGATGAAGGCATTACAAAAATAACAACATATAACCTAAACCGATTTTATTTTGAATTGGGCCAGTATTTTAAAAATTAAATTTTAATGAGAAGACACGTATTAAATGCAACTTGATGAATAGATATTGTGGACTCATTTTTAATATACGAGTATATGTGGTCGCCAGGAAAAGCAACTTAATCGGGAAGACGACTTAAGTCAGGTTTATTCGTTAGTATTATCGTATTTATTCCGATGCATGTGTACAATTATTATGTTATAATTATTTCCAATTCCCATTCCAAAATTCGATGTATTTCACAAGTAGTTCCGGAGAACAATGACTTTTTCGACCCATAGCTGATTTTTTTACTATATATTTTGTTATGAATAAAGATGAACAACAGTAAAATAACTACCCTTTCCAAAACGATTACAGCAGACTGCGAAAATATTGAGGAATTGAGCAATGTATTTAATATTTTGGCCAAGTATTGAAATCACACCTGAAAGAAACTAACTCACAATGAAAATAACAGGGAAGCCTTAGTTTTATTTTTATTTTTAAAGGCAATGCCATATTAAAGTTATTTAAATAAAAAAGAATTGAATTGGAGAGTAAACATCTCCGTTAAAATAACTAAAATTAAACATAAAGCAAAAATAAGCAGGTGTATATATTTTTTCGACCATATGTGTACTTTGGCTGTTATGTAAAATTGCAGCTTAGTCTCCAGTATTGCACTTCACAGTAGGTAAATGAGGAATTACTTACTGTTTTACTGTGCCTTTAGGAACATAGAATTTACCTACACTTATTTGCGATATTGCCTTAAAACTTATGAGACCCTATGTTAGCACTTAGCACTTATGTGGAATTATATTATGATTTTAGGAATATTACCTCGAAATTTTGTGACTAGCTCTCTTGGGGATCAAAGCATTCGAAATATTTAGATTATAAATTGAATCTTGAATTTGAAACCGACTTCGAAAGGTTTTTAACACATTATATTTGGAGGAAATTTTCAGATGAAGTTATATCCAGAGAAATGTTTTCTGCCCGTAACGATAAGAAAGTTGACTGAATTTAAATGAATTTGTATCTGTGAACAAGTTATAGATAAATCACTTTATTGAAAATCGTTAGTTTAGTCCAATATTCTAATATGCTCTTACTAAAACTGGCATTGACGTTGACAAAGGTAAACCGTTTGACTTATATGAAGTCAGGGTTTAATTTCTGGTCAAAGTGTTACCAACTTCATGATGCCATTGCCAAATGGTTATTGCCAGCGTGCTCATTTTTTGAGAAGGGTCATTCTGTCATGTTGTCTATAAGCCTACGAAAACATATCGTTTTATGTAGCTGTTAAAAAAGCTATCGAAATGGATTTCAAATGCAATTTTTTTATGCATTTGGATGGAAAATTGCAACCAGTCATATTAATGAGCTACGACTGTTACATGTAAACAAAATGTTTGTGCACCGGACTATTACATGTTTCACTGATTCTGGTATCATGATGGAGGTGAACATCCTAAAATAGCAACAACGCCAGAAATGGTTCGAAACGTGTAGAACGGAATTCAATGTACTCTATGATAAAGCTCAGTTTTATTGCCGAAAAATATCAAGGTGTCTGCTCGTAGCATGGGATGCATATTAAGCGATACTTTGTAATCTTGGGCACGTAAACAATTTGGTAGAAATTGCATGTTTCAACGATATTCGGCACAATCCAATACAATCCGTGAAAATCAACATTTTTTACAAGAACAAGTTTCCAGGTTAATTTCTTCATAACAATGTTAACCATGTTACCCAATGGATTTTTCTATATGGTCCATTCTGGAGAGCAAAGTATCGACTAAAACATAGGAGACGGTCAACTGCTTAAAGATTGCGCTTTGCAGAGAATGGGACAATGGAAATACCATTAGCCCTCATCCGTGTGAAGCCCTTCAGGACAAATTCGATGCTATTAGCCGTGTTGAAGATGGCTGCATAGAACAATAACGTACGTTTCTTAAAATTTATAATCGTTCTACGATTGTTCGAAATTTTTAAATAAACAAACAATAAACGTGACAAAATTACAGCATTTTTGGATGGTTAGTATTTCAAGCGCCAACTCCTTTAGACAAAACATAAAAAAATTGTAAGTAGAAAACATGAAATTGTAATGTATTTCCACAACTTATTAAGAGAAAAACATTCCTAACAATTCTGGAGATTTAAAAAACGATGGTATGAGAATTATTAAGGTATGAGAATTATTATAGCTAGCTTTCGATAGAGAGTAAGCAACAATTGGAACTGCCGTCTACCTCTCACACGAATAAACCAAAATTGAATCATATAATGTTTAAAATCATAAATTATACTATTGTTTTAGGCATTATACATAAATAAACAAAATATTGAAAACAATATTTTCTTTTGTTAAAGCACAATTTTGAAATCGAATCATAATTGTAAACAACAGAGGAATTCATGGTAGTCTACTGAAGGCCCAGTGTCTGGCAGTTGGAGCAGAAACCTTCCTTAATCAGCTTCATTCAACCGTTTTCTCAAAATTATTCATTCATTTTTAATTCACAATAAACAAACAACAATATTTAATGGAAAACAAATTCTCGCGTGACTTTGTTTTAACCACGAAATGTAATTTCCGTTAAAAGCCAAAAATAACTGTTTCCCGTACAACGCGATCCATGCAAAAGGCCATGTATGTGTGCACATGCATTAAGTGGAATGTTGGCATGTACTCGTACACCCTCGAATAGTTCACATGCTGATGAAACTGCTACATATACACACACACATCCTCGTACGTACATGTTGTACAAAGGTCTTAAGGGTCACAAATGACTTAAAGGCTTTAAAATAATGAGGTTATTAGAGCTTTAATATCCAATTCAATGTGCCCATGAATAAAAATATTAGGTGCTCAACTAAGTTTGCCAATAGATGGCGCCAGCTGTGTTAATCATGAGCCAAGCTTAGGCATAGGGTAAACATACCGTCTCGACACAATAGTATCTTTCTTCTGACGCCATATTCTTTTGGTGGTGTGAATATGTATGATTTTATGTCAAATAATCGCCATATGCGGGAAGTATTGATTTTCTTCTTTCAATCGAAGAAGCTCATCGAAGCTAAAGCTCATCGAGAGCTTCAAAACGTTTACGGAGATGCTGTTCTAAGTGAAACAACGTGTCGAGATTGGTTCCGTCGCTTTAAAGATGGTGATTTTGATGTTGACGACCGTTCGCGTGAAGGAAAACGAAAAACCTTCGAAGACACTGAAATGACGACATTGATTGATGGGGATTCGTATCAAACACAGGTAGAGCTTGCTTACCCGCCAAGCCATTTCCAGGCGATTGTATGCGTTGGGAATGATTTAAAAGCAACTAACTTGAGCTCCTTGTGAATAGAAGCTAAGAGATGTTGAACGTAGTTTTTTCGCCTCCGAACAACTGCTTCAGCGACAAAAAAGAAAGGATTATCTTCATCGTATTGCAACCTGTGATAAAAAATGGATTTATTACAGTAATCCAAAAAAAGGAAAGCCCAGTCATGCTCCTCCTCGCACGGTAGGGCCGATCTACTGAAAAGCGAAAAAAATTCAATATCTCAAGAACTGATAAACATAGAAACCTGGGGCCAGTCTTATTCGACTCAGAACAAAAAATTACATTAAGTTTAACAATGTTTATATACATTTTGAAGAAAAATGTTTTCCTCGTCATGTTCGGGGTGATTTTGTCGAAGGAACACATCGAACTTTGTATCCCCCCACAAGCACTCACACAAATCGCAATATTTATTTATTGACCGAGCTCATGACGACGTCTGCAGCTGGACTGAACTCGAATTAAAAGTGTTTTGAAGTGTGGACATGTATTATATGAGCCAACTGGGTAAACAAAATAGTGCAACAAACAAACGCGTACTCTAATCCTTTTTTTTCTTTGCGGTGTTATGATCGGATAAGCAGATAAAGGCAGATAATTTTTGTTCTAATCTTCACTTTAACTCATCTAGTTTGAAAAGTGACCATCAACATCTTGGAGGAAGCCGGAGCTTTTTTTGTAACCATAGCTGTTCTCAATTCTTATTTGAAATTCGTAACTTATAACGTTGTAAAGCGCTCTAATATTTTTTTGCCCAGTTTGACCCATGTGTGGTTTAGTTGGCCATCGTAGAGCAGGGAAAAAATTTGATAATTTTTTCCCCCTCTTTCACAATTATATGCACTCATTTAGAGTAGGATGTAATTTGGTCAAACTTCCATTATTCTGACAGTTGGCCTAAATTAATGGGAATACCTTTGAAACAGTGAAAAAAACCATGTTGTTCCTTGATCCTGCAGCTATAATAGAGTGAGTATTACAAACCAGATAATCAATATTAGCGCTTTCGATAATCGAATTTTTTCCACCTTGGCCCCAGTGTACGTCGTCGCTTAGACCGAATATTCACTCTGCGATTGTTATGCTCTGTATTTGGTGGAACCAGGTTGGTGATATATATTACGAGCTATTGAAACCAAGCTAAAACATCACTGAGGATCGGTATCGACTTCAATTAATGCAATTGAGCTGAGCTTTGCGTGAGAAACGTCCTCAACGTCCGGGGAGAGGCACAAAAAAGTGATTTTTCAGCATGACAACGCTCGGCCTCATGTGGCCAAGCTCGTTAAAACCTACCTGGAAACGCTGAAATGGGAAGTCACTTGTTCCGTTCGATGTCACACTGTCTGGCTGACCAGCTGTTCCACTCACATGACGACATCAAGGAATGGCTAGATTCGTGGGTAGCTTTAAGAGGGGAACAGTTCTACCGTGATGTGATGCGAGTTTTGACAGAAAGATGGAAAAAAGTAGTAGCTAACGATGAGCAATCAATGAATCATTTGTGAATATGTTTTCATAATAAATTTGCATTTTTATGAAAAAAAAAGCGCTACATTTACGCATAATTTTCTTTTACTTACCCAAATGGGCTATCATAGAACAATCGTATTGTTGTCTACATAAAGTAAAGAATTCCCGGTGCTTGTCTAATTAGCCACACTAAGATATGGTAAGGATTTATTTAATTTTTCCAATAAGATTTTGGTCGTCTTCTTGTGAGTCGTCCACATGCTTTTCACGTCGGATTATTTTCGTCCATTCGCACAACATGATTATGCAATTATAATCACCGTGTGGTAATTATCTAAACTATATCAATGCCATCTCCGCGAACGATGAAAACCCCATATGATTTATCAAGTATTTTTCCTTGTAATCTGCAACATCAGAGATTGAAATATTTTTCAGATTTGCTAAGAAACGATTCCAAGCCGTTTGCCATTCCAACCATAAGTTCTCAAGTTTTAATCCCCCGCAGTCGTAAATTCAAAGCTCAGTTGAAAAAGCATTTCGTGTGCAGTTTTCCTTTTTAACGAAACCCGGAAATAACTTAGGTATGCAAAATAAATTACAAGTATAAATAATAGGTGTCACGAATAGGAATGATTGATAATACAGCTCAGCTCAACAAAATATGACTTTTAGGTATGTGCCAAAAGTATGTGTTCTTAAAGACAGTGATGAGCAGTTTTCAATAACGTTTTTAAAAAGTTGGATTTAGTCCGTCTTCGTTTCTTGATTGTTTAGACGGCTATTGAATCGAAGCGGGTATCGAATATAAATCGAATATACGAAAGAATTTCCAACGTCCTCCCTTCAATTCATGATAAAAGCTGGATAAAGGCTTGTGTTCCATCCGCACAACATGGTCCAAACAATACAATAGCCGTATTAGATGTTCAGTTCAAAGAGATCACACAATGTAGATGTTCTTCATACATGTATTTTATGCGATTTCCGGGACTAATTCATCAATTTGCATTCTTGCTCGGTAGTATCTGCTATTACTGGATTTTTTTTTAGACTAAGGTAAATTATCAAACATGGAGACTGCATTGCAAGCTAAGTTCAACGCAGTGGTATCTGGATAGTATCTTATAACGTCCTATGAGCAATTGCTTTAAATAACAATCCTAAATTTAAATAATGAAAACGCAAAGTTATTAGTGAATTTAACTTGTTTTGACGCCGCAAGAGGGCAAGAGGGCCAAAGGTTTAGACCTTAATGTAAAGTCTTCGTTAACAAGTTTGATTCACTCCCCTTTCGTGAGATGATTTCTTACTTGTGTAGACAACTGTTTAATCGAAACGTTTATCAAATATAAGTCGGATATAGGAAACAATTTTCAGCATTGTATACAAATAAATCACAATAATTCAATTCTTAACTGAACTGTAACTTTTTTATTTGTTATTTAGGAAATAGAATTGGCAATAAAAAATGCACGCCTGTCACCGCAGGAGAGTCAAAGCATTATTAAAACGAAAACCATTTTTTTTGTTTTTCATAATTGTTTCCATTGAAAAAAGTATTTTTTTGTATGTGTAAAACCAAAATTTTGAAAAGAGAGACACTGAGCTAGAAAAAATTATTCCTTCTTTGCTTTTCTAATAGTTTGGACCATTATTTGTAAAAAGAAATAATACAGAATACAAAATATTTAACTTCACTTTAAAAATTTTATAATTTAAAGCCTCTTGCAACAAAACAGCAAAAAATATCACAAAATCAAGTTTTCGGAAGAAAAGGCCCACAAATAAGATTTCATTAATTCTTTAAAATAAAAAAAAAACGGATTAATCAAATTCTACTGCAATTTTGTATGCCCAGAAAGTTTCATAATTTCGCATTAATCTGGAAAGAAAAATTTATGAAAAAATTGCTACAAATCACATTATCCATTAAGGTGTAATGTAATTAAATTTTGAGGGAATAAGATCCGTTACTCGGGAAGGCACAAGAAGACAACGCAACAACACATTTAAGGAGGAATGAGGTATTGCCTCACACACTCGTTTATATTGGAGGCATTGTCCGATTTTGTACTTTAGGGAAGGCTAGAAGTGTACCAAGTGGTGGAAAATTTCATCAAGACCAGATTATAAATTTGGATGTTGTAGTGTGACTAGAAAGAGGTAGAAGAGGGCATGCTTCGGTTTCGTTTACATTTTGCACTCAAGTGAAGACTATAAATTTGTTAAATAGGACAAAATTTGGTCAATATTAGACAATCTACTACATAATTATGATTTGACTGAATAGCATGCCGCCATTCTGCTTCCCTTTTGCGAAATTGCATATTTATAGGAAGATCCGTTATGTATCAAATGGTGTAATATTTGGTCAAAATAAGGCAATCTAATAAGGTGTTATAGTGTAACTAAATACTCGTATAGCGATCTATTTGTATGCGAGTTGTGACAAGGCATTGTAACTTTCTGTCCAAATTTCTAATTAAAGTACAAACTGCAAACATGTTAAATAAGTTAATAATATGTTAATAATATATTAGATACAATGATTTTTTTTTTGTTTTCAATATTCTTATCTGAAAAATAATCGGATTTCAACTTGCAACATATTATATTGTGGTCAGTCAATGAACATTCAACCGAATCAATAAAAATTCTTTCAGTCAAATTGCTAAAAACATGGTCAATGCAAGTGCCACCGCTTGGCCTTGTTATCAATTCATGACAACTATGGAAATCGTAATACAAAAATAAATTTGATAGTTTTAAAAGTTGATTATTCTGAAATAAATCAATGTTTGCATCCCCAAAAATACAATAAGAGGTTTTTGCGCACAAACACCAATTATTCGATCAATAATATTTAAAAATTCTTGAACCAGATATTTTTGTGAACGATAAAATGATATAATTTTTAAAGGGTTTTTATCAATAATAATATCAATAATTCATGTTCAAATTTTAATTAATACAGGATTTATAATCGGGTGCTATGGTGTGATTAAATTTTGATACTCCCTATTCCAATTGTGTAGGTGATATCCGGAGGTTCGAGTGACTTTAAATTTTGATTTTTTCTTAAACAAGTGGGGGATACAGAAATTAGCATCAATACAGTACTTTTTCAAATAGTGCATTTTGCTATTGCTTCCATGGCCCTTATAAGAAAGTTTTACATATTATGGAGCACATTTGGAAAAGAATTACAAGCGCTCAGGTCCATTTCAAATTCGTCTCCACCACCGGCGACGACGTAGAAGCATGACCGGGCAGCCCCCATGACTTTCTTTCCTTTGAATTGCTGTAATGAATCAATTGTTCATCATCCGTTAGAATACGATGAAGAAATTCCTTCCTTTTTTTTTGTCGCTCAAGCAGTTGTTCACTGACACTCAACGTTTCTTGGCTTCAACTCATGAGGAACCCAAGTTCCTTCCTTTTTAATCATTCCCAATGCATGCCATTGCT
Source organism: Philornis downsi (assembly GCA_019455685.1). Taxonomy (NCBI): domain Eukaryota; kingdom Metazoa; phylum Arthropoda; class Insecta; order Diptera; family Muscidae; genus Philornis; species Philornis downsi. The sequence goes on along the minus strand of JAHXMU010000342.1, from coordinate 7,114 downwards.
TGGAAATAGCTTAGTGGGTAACTCCTTATACTGAAGCAAGCTCTACTTGTGTCTGACATGGATCCCCATCAAGCAATGTCGTCAAAACCCTTCGAAGACGGTTTTTATCTTCCTTCACGCGAACGGTCGGCAACATCAAAATCACCGTCTTTAAAGCAACAGAACCAATCTCGACTCGTTGTTTCACTTAGAACAAACTCCGTAAACGTTTTGAAGCTCTCGATGAACTCCTACCGCCACATTCTTCGATTGGAAGAAGAAAATGGATGCTTTCCGCATATGGCGATTATTTCGCACAAAATCATCCATATTCACACAACCAGAAGAATATAACGTAAAAAGAAAATCACTATTGTGTCGAGGTGGCATGTTTACCATATCCTTAAGCTTGGCTTATGACGTTTAGGTTATGGCAGAATCAACTAGCAATTACAGCTGGCGCCATCTATTGGCAAATAGCGAGAACTTAGTTGCGCGCCTAATATTAGCAGCACTTTTAAAGGTTACCCTTTAATAAAACCTAATATTTATGGTGATGTTCCTTTTTCTCCACAAGTCAGGTAATTTATTTATAGGCATTTAAAAGTTTCCTCGACAAAGTAAAAAAAAAAAAAACGGACGCTCTGAGCCTTCTCGCACACACGCATGCACAAATATATATTTGTCTACTCTACACGGAAGCAATAAACAACATTGTTTGGGTGTAACTGTATGTGAGCGTATGTGTAAATGTGTTAAATATAAATCACAAACCCCGACAAATGTTCCCGAGGAGTACAGACAGAGATTCCATATATCATAAATAATACAACATAATATGAGACTAGTAGAGTTAAATATGATATGATGATACCTCGTACGTGTACTCCCAGCTCCTATTCTTTTCATACTGGTACACATTTTCTACTTTGGGGAAACATTTTTAATAAATTTTGACAATTTTTGTCATGATAAATTATGGGGCTAACTAAAATATTACACACATATACATATGCAAGATATGCAAACTCATTCACAGACAATCTGCGTATAATTACAAATACAACCAGCTTGAAATATACACAGAGAGATAGAGAAAACTAGAGAGAGGAGACAGGGAAAAAGACAAAAGCATTTATGAGCCGCAATAGCACACATTCGGAAGGAAATGAAATCCTTCAACTTGAAGTTGAAGTGAAATTAATAAAGTATTTCCGTTTGGAAACAGCAGATGCTTTGCTATGTGCGTGTCTGTGGTATAAGTAAGTGTACTCAGATGTACTCGTACATAAGTTTGTGGTGAGGCATGCCTGGCATTCGGATGTATTAGTGTATTTGACAGTTTAGAAAATCAATTAAAATTTAATTACAAATGATATCAGAATTAAAGTTAAATAGGGATTCGTTATCTTATGTTGCAGGAAGTAATTAGTTAAGGATTTCCCAGGAAATTGAAGGCGCAAAAGTTAAGCAGAATTTAATCAACGAGAATATTATTAAATATATAATATTATTAAAGAAAGAAAGAAAGAAAGAAAATGTGTTTGTTGCTTTCAAACGCTATATTAAATTATATGCAAAATTATCGGAAATGAGGAAAAAGACTAATTGGGGTTGTGAAACTAGATCAATGTTGCCAATGGAAAAAGTTTTTTTTTCTGCCAAATATTTACTCAAATTTTACCAAAGCATAAGTAAATAACGTATAAAGCAATTGTTCAAACGTTATATCACTTAAAATAATCAATTATATTTTAGCACGTACCTGCTTCTTTGTTAGTATAATTTAACGTTTTAAATGAAATCCAGATTGGAGATTGAGTTCCTCTGCAAGTTATTTATCAGTGCGGGGGAAAGTCTTGCTCAAAAGGATAAAAATCTTTTTATTTTACATCTGGCCACAGAAGAATTCAACGTTTCACTTTACTGTTTTCAAATGCCACTTTTGTGATCCGTCAATACTGTTTGTTCTATAGTCGTTTGTTCTAATCAATAGTACAGTTGTTGTCCATTTGCGTCTCCTTTATAGGATATATGAGAGCTTCTTACATTCAGTGAGCGTACACGCAATCTATTTTTAAACTCTCTCAATCGGGTCTACAATATAACAATGATGTAGAACATCAGTTTGAGAAGCATTCACTGGACTTATCAAGTACTCGAAATGTTTGTTGGACAAATCGAGGTGACAACCGCTCAAATAGCGATAGGAGGTTGTATCGGGTGTCAAATCGACAATCACATGCACGATAGTCACGCGTTGCTGACTGCAACTGACTGCCAAATCCGGTATCGAATTTAAATTGATAAACTTCCTAAAATTGTTATTCAGTTTAATTATTGTTCATTTCACTCAATTGTTTGACAGAATAGCTATTTTTTGTATAGAAGAAGAGCACATCTCAATTGCAAAATAGCTCTAGATAAGATTTTCGATTTTTGGATAATTCAAGTACAAGAAATACAGAAAATTTTTAAGTTTTTTTTTTTGGACTAACTTCACTTTTTGAGGTATGAAAGTTCCAAATCGGTATTTTTATGACTACATTTTTAATAACTAGGGTTGTGTTGACAAAGCTTAATTAGCGATTAATAAGCAGATTTCAACAGTATTATTTGTATTTCATATTCTATGAAGCAATAAAACACAGAATATTTATTATTCATTCAAATTTATTATATCGTACCCAAAGGAGGAAAAGACTTAAGTTCTCACTACGAATTCTCTTTTATGAAAAAATACGGCGGTTGTCGATGATAATTGTAAAGTTTTTGGTCATAAATCCTTTCACAATGATAGCTTTATGAGTTAGTTAATTTTGGAAACGCAAAACAATTGAGTCCTATTTCCTCAAATCTGGAGTTTTTCAATGAATTTGCTTTCTCAAACGCCGCATAACGTTCAGATAGTATTCCTCATTTACCGTCTGAACTTCTGGTAAGAATACCGAGTGCACTAAGCCGCGATAATCTAGGAAAATAGTCGATATTATCCTTGCTTCTGATCGACTTTGACGAGTCATTTTCGGTTTCAGTTGAGTATTAGGAAGGCGTCTTTCCCTAACTTGTTGACTGGCTTGCAATTTAAACTCGTAAATCAATACCTCACCAACTCACCTCTAACTATATGCGGTTAAAATTAACGAGTTCCAGCAGGGCTGTTAACGTGATTGAGTTTTGAAGAAAATTCAGGTCTTTCGGAATTAATAGAGCGGCAACGCATTTCATACCCAAACGATATTCTAAAATCGTATGGACCGATTTGTGAGACGCAGAATTCTCAACTCAACGGCGAATGAAATTCCATTAACAGTAAAGTAAATATTTCTTCTTCTCCTTAGGTGGCGACTGAAATAGACATCCTTATCTACTTTACACCTCCCGTAGAAAACACTTCCAAGCGCTTGGATTTTCTGCGCACCTCCTCCAATTCGTCGCACCAAGTTTCGATGTTATTTCAAAAGACTGGTCTTTCTAACGGAGTTTTGGTCGCCCTCTTCTGCGTCGTCCATCGAGTTCGTTGTCAAGAACTCTCCATGCCGGAGCATTTGGGTCTATCCGTACAATGTGACCCAGCCAACGCAATCGCTGTATATTGATGCACTTGACTACGTCGATGTCGGTCGGCATATAGCTCATACAGCTCATTCCTCATACGACGTCGATACTCCCCGTTAATGATGATAGGTCCATATATTTTCCGGAGTATTTTCCTCTCAAAAACTGACAGTTCTGATTCATCCGTTTGCGTCATAGCCCAGGATTCTGCTCCATATAACAAGGCAGGTAGAACCAACGCCTGGTACAGACGGATTTTTGTGTGTCGAGAGAGGGTTTTATCATTGAATCGCTTTCTTAGTCCATAGTATCATCTGTTAACAAGCAATACTTTCCTCTTTATCCCCATGCTGACATCATTCGTTTTGTTTACAGCGGAACCGAGGTAGATAAACTCTTCCACCACTTCAAAATTATAGCTGTCAACGTTCACAGAGCGTCTCAAACGAGTAGAATCTTTGTTCGTTGAAACCAATAACTTTGTTTTGTTTTCGTTTACCACAATATCCATATTCGCTGCTTACTTCTCGATGCTTGAGAAGACTGCAATAGCGTCTCGCAGTTTTCGGCCAAGAATGTCTATGTCATCTGCATAGCCGAGTGACATATGGCTCTTATTAAAGATGGTACAATTCGTGTTAACTGCAGCTTTCCTCATAATCATCTCCAACACTATGTTGGAGAGTTTGCACAATGGACTGCCGTCCTGCCTAAGTCCTCGTTTGGTGTAAAAAGGCTCGCTTAGATCTTTGCCTATCTTTACTGAAGACTTCGTATCAGTCACGGTCATTCTACAAAGACGTAAAAGCTCGTAGGAATTCCAAACTCGGACATGGTCTCATACAGTTTTCGCCGTATCGGACTGTCGAAGGCAGCTTTATATCGACGAAAAGGTGGTACGTGTCGATTTGGTTTTCTTGGGCCTTCGCCAGAGTTGGTCGTAGTGTGAACATCTGATCAGTTGTTGATTTACCAGGTTTAAAGCCACACTGATAAGGTCCAATCGGGTCAGTTAGAATCGGCTTTAGTCTTTCACATATCACATTCGACAGGACCTTGTAGGGAATGGGTAAAAGGCTTATACCGCGATAGTTTTTGCAAATACTTGGATCGCCTGTTTTAAACACAGGATACAGTACATTTAAATTTCAATCATCAGGCATATTTTCCTCGAGCCAAATCGTATTTAGGAGCTGATGCAGGCTGTTTATTAGCTCATCGCCGCCATTTTCAAATAGCTCTGCTGGCAGGTCATCAGCGACCGCAATTTTTTTATTCTTAAGCCGCAAAACTGCTGTTCTGATCTCTGTTTGACTCTTAGCTGGGCAATTTATGCCATCGTCGATAATTGGGGTCATTTCTTACCTCATGCATCCATTCGCAACTAAGAGCTTATAAAATTGTTCTCCCCATAGTTGCAGCACATTCTGCGTATCTGTGACCAGATTTCTCTCGCTATCCTTACAGGAGGGGAGCCCTGTTCCATACCCTGTACTTCTTATCTTTGGTAGAATTTTCGGATTTCACCTCTGTCCCTGTACTTTCCTATTTGCTCACTGTCATGCAAATTTCTAATTTGGGCTCTCTGATTGTTATTCACTTCTGAGTAACCAGATCCCTCTGCAGAATTTCCCAAGCAGCTCATGACTTCCGACCTTCGGGGAAGTATTCCCTGGTAATGCCATCAGACATCCGTATGATGGTAGCTAAAGTGGAAAGGCGACTAATTGAGAAACCTAAATGGAATGCTAACACCGATGCGTCTTAGGCCAGTAGGAAACTTCTGGTACTGAAACTCTAGTGGTCGTTGGCACCCATAACACTAGGATCAGATGCAGTGGCCTGATAAGACGCTCATCTTAAGAAGAAAGTAATAAAACGTACATAATTACTGTAAATTTCTGTTGAATAGTGATCGGAGTCAAGTAAATCTTTCTCCACATTTCGACTGTTCTTAAATTCAATCAATTGCATTTGATTCAACGCAAGCCTTCTGTAACATTTTTAGTGATTCGACACATAAAATTCCATTTCCAATAAAAAATTTCTAACATATTTTTAAACTGGATATTTTATTCATTATAAAAACCGCAAAGTACACAAAGTACAGATTAACTGATAAATTCCAGGACAGGTAGCTCTCAAATTGCGTATCAGCATAATACGATTTTAGTAGTTTCTTTAAGTTTTTTTGCTGATTAATTTTCGATAGAACAGAAACGGATCTTATATGTGCATCATATATTCGCTACCTTCAGAGTACAATAAAAGTGATTGCAACCACTTTTTGCAGAAATTTTAAATTACTTGCGTGTGTTGAAAGGATGTTGTACGTTGTCACAAACAAACTCAATCATGTGAAAGAGTTCTAGAAACGTTTGAGAGACAAATGTTCCCTATCATATCTAGGGCAGAGTCTCAATATTTTATGTTTGACGATATTGTTGCCTAATAAAGTTGCAACATGAAAATTATTCGACCATGATTAGAAGAGAGAAGAGGTTTATTGAATGGTGCAAGTCTTATGACGTACTGGGTGAAGAGCACAGAATGCTAAAGTTTTCGGAGTTATATTCGAAGTATGGCTTTCATTAATGCGACAATAAAAGCGGCTTGGACGCCATTTTAATAAGTAGATAAGTAAGCGAAAAAGGACATCTAAATCATCGGGTCGCTTTTAATATAAAAACGTTAACGTTACACTACAAAAAATTTACATCTTGAAACTCATTGCATTATATAGCAATAATACGAGACACTTCTGGCAGTCAGACATAAATTTGTTGTGTATTTTATGAGAAAACTTAACGGCAGCTTAAGTTTTGTTTATGAAGTCATCATTGTGTGATACATGATTAGTTTCCAATGGTTATCTTTGCGGTTGTGATAGCTGCCAGTATGACTACCTAAAAATGTTCACTCCATTTAATTTCATTTCCAAGTAAATTCGTTTCATTCAAATTGGTTTCTTTTTTCGATGCGGGTGGTACAGTTTGTATATCGTCGTGTTCTATGGATCTGCCATATTTCCCATTTTACCTCCCCTTTTGGTTTTCGCGTGTTTCATAAGCACTTATCTCTTATTATCCTTTGGAGAACCAAACGGAAGAACACAAGGATGTATTGAGTTCTTGTTAATCGAGATAGGGCAGTGAAATGTTGAGAAATTTTAATATAAGTTGTAATAAAAAAAAACTATTATTTTCCCAATAGATTGCTTTAGTAATCTATATGTCGCATTATATACATTCGATCGAATTACGATAGATTGGGTTAGAAAGATAAAGATTATCCAAACAGTTTTGACTCAGTATTGGTCATTGGCAAAGAGGAAATACATTATATTTTACAGTTTTTCTTCGGTAAAGGTGAAAATGCAAGCGAGACTGACAATATGAATAGTATTTACGGTCCTGATAGTGTAACAGCCAATAACACTCAATTTTGGTTTCGTTGATTCCATTCTGGTAATTTTGTGTCAAAAATGCACCGCGCTCTACATGATCTATGGTTGAAAATGTCCATAAAACAATGGAAATTGCCCAGTTCGACCATCACGTAAGCACTATTTCGATTA
>JAHXMU010000341.1:755235-799166 GCA_019455685.1 Philornis downsi | reverse complement strand
AATCTTCTGCATCGCTCATGGAGTTCACTGTCATAGACTTTTCGTATGAAGGCGTTTTGGCAACGCAAATGCTGCATTTCTGATACGCTTAGTCACATCGATGGGCGTATACAACTCTTACAGCCCATAATTCCTGCGATACTCTTAGTTAACGATAATGGGCTTTTATATTTTGCAGTTAAATTTTCTTCCGACTGTTACCACAATCGATTGAATCGCTTGTGTAGTAACCCTGTATTTTGCTCTGTAAAACAGGGCAGCTAACACTATTGTATCGTATAATTGGAATTTTTGATCTTCGAAAGTAGGCTTTGGAATTAAATCGTCTGCCAAGTCCATAGTACGATATTTTTGCACGCAATGTTCTTCTTCTAGTTTCCAAATTGACATCACTAATTTTATTGACGGCGGAGTTGAGGTAGATGAATTCTTTCGCAATTCCGAAATTATAATTATGTGAACAATTATGTATGCTTGCAACGTCCTGAACGAGTACACTCCTTATTTGTTGCAACAAATAACTTTGTGTTGCTCTCGTTTATTACCAGACCCATTTTGCTGACTGCTGGCCAATGCCTAAGAAGACGGTAGAAATATCCCCCAATTTTTAGTCAACGATGTCAATGCCTGAGAAGACGGTTGTAATATCCCCCAAATTTTAGTCAACGATGTCTGCGGATGTCTACTGCAAATGGTACTAATCGTGTTTACTGCGATTTTCCTCATAATCATCTTAACTAGTATATAAAAGAGGTCGGCGATAGGCCATCGTATTTACCCTAAATTCCATCGATAGCTAGTCACCAAGTATAGACTGGTAGCTCAGTGGGTTTTTTGCCTACCATTACAAGACGTATAAGCTTCGCAGTAATACGAAAGTCATTGCCATATCGGACTGCCGAGCGTAGCCTTGTCGTAGAATACCTCGATTTGTTTGGGGGCTTTTCTAGGATTTGCCATAGTGCGAATATTTAATCGGTTGTACATTTGCTTGGTGTACAGTCGCACTGGTAAGTTCTAATCACCTAAGATAGGAAATGCGTTAATATTTTATATAATACACAACCTTATTGAATTGTCACTTTTGAATACAGGATATAACGTGCTTAGACTTAAATTATAGGCCATGCATGTCCTTTATCCACTCAACGCCATCGCTTTTAAATAGTTCTGCTTTGTTGGCCTTAGGATTTTATACTACATTTTGCCCCTTTTTTTGGCTCAGTGGTGGACAACCAATATCATCGTCCATAATTGGTGGGATTGCTTCACATATGTTACCATTTGAAATCAACATCTTATAAAGTTGTTTTCTTCATACCAACAACTCAATGTTTCTGTGACCAGATTTCCGTCAATTTCTTTAAGGAAAGCGGAGCTCGCACAGGCGTAGCAAGGGGCTTAGCTCCCCCTTGGACTTTTTTTAGCACTTCCACAGGTTTTTAAATCAGGTGCATAGAATGAATTTAGCTTCCCCCCAGAGAATGAAGGATTGAATTTAGCCCCTCCCCAGAGAGACTTCATTGTTAAGTCAAAGGGAGCTTGTTACCGTAATCTTTACTTTCCACATTTTTGTAGAATTTCCCGGCTTCAATTTCTGGTTCCATCGTTTCTGTCGTAACAGCTTCTTTCGCTTGTTTTCTTTACTGTTTATAGCGTCTCTTCGTTGCATGTGTTACTATTGGCTGTAGCGTTGCCAAGTATACAGTATCATTTTCCTCAGATACAATTCGAAATTTTTCGCTGTACAAAGATTTGCCTGTCGACGAATTTTCAGCGTTATTATCGAAAGCGCGCTGTGCTGCCATCATGTGTTAGAAACATCAATTTTACGAATAGTAGCTGAGAGAGTTTGATGAAGATCTGTTGTGTGCTTTTCAGGAGGTATACAGCTTAGCGATGTCTGGCCTTCCTTGTGGATACGTTAGTTAGCGCCAGGTGGTTATTCGAGTTTAAATTAACACCAAGAATCGTATCCTAGTGGCATGACTCCCATATATTACCATGTGATCAGTCTGGTTCCTCATATTATGACCTATAGATGGCCAAGTTGCCTTGTAGACGTTTTTATATGGGAATCTTGCTTTCACTTACTATCATCTTCCGCGATTTGGCGAAAGAAATAATTCTGAATTTCTTATCGGAGGTGTTGCTGTTTAGACTGAAATTTTCGGCGAGTGGACTGCATTCCTTTCCTATATGGCACAAAAATCTCACGGAACAATTTTAATATCTTGGGAGGAGAATATCCGGTCGTAGGCATCTTCTAGGTGCTCATAAAATGTATCCATGTCGATGTAGGGCACAGTCACGACGTGAAATTCTCGTGAGTTCTTATGCGGAGTTGCAAGCCTCTGGCTTCCTGTCCGTTAAGTAAAAGAAAAGAATTAAAAAATTAACAGAAAATTAAACAAAATAATAGGTTTGAACTGTGAAATCTATCCAATCTTATCTGAAAGCGCTTTATTAGAAGGTGTATACAAACTTCTAGCAAACGTGAAAATGTCAAATTTCACCTAACTGTGTTATAACAAAAGACTCCGTTAAAGTAATTAATGTTAACTAGAATTTGTTTCCAACACTAATCCTTTGACTCTCCCCAATACTCTCGCTCCCTTAATTGTTGTAATATCCGATTGTCATTATGCTCAATGGTCTCATATGGATGTACATCTCCATAACGTCATTAGCCCAGTTCTCAAAGATATGGATCACAAGTCATTTCATACTTAAAATAAAATTGAATTGACGCTATTTTTTTCGTTCTACATCATTTGCTTTCGATCAGTATTTGAAAACATCTTTGTTTAGGTTTCAACAGTTTGCATAAATTGAATCGATGTCATCGGCGTCACCCCATCATCGTCATCATCATCCACTCTGGGATCATACGCTGGGCAATGACGCTTCAGTGGGCTTAACACATGTTACGGCGTGAGATGCATCCACACATGATGTGTGTGGAGCTGATGCGTTCACTTCCCCTGATTTAAATGCGTTTGGAGTGGCGCAACAAAATTAAATTGTCGTTGGTTAGTGATGAAATACGAGAATCGCTTCCCCGTCTCTTCTTCCCCCTCATGCAAGTCATAATGTATTGGAAACTGTTATAGGGTTCATTTATGGAGCGTTGAAAAGCGTTGTTGTATAGTTGAAACAAAGATCTCTGTTCTTGCTAGCAACACAATTGTTATGAGCTTGGCCAGATTGGAGAATCTGTGTAATGAGGAATATAAGTGGCTCCGACGTCTGAGATGGTGATGATTAATCAGGGGTTTTACGCTTATGAGGTCTTAGGTTTTTCCCCCTCTTAGGGGAATCAGACAAATTGATCTGGATCTAATCATGTGTTGTCTTTGGAATGAGTTGTTATCTCAAGAAGAGAATTATGGATTGCTGAAATTTCTGGATATACAAGCAAATGCCTTATACTTATTGGCTCCACAAGCTGTAACGTTGCCCTGCAGTCGTCTTTTGTATTGTATTTGGTATTTTCCTTTTAAAAGTAAATTCTCTTGCGACCTTTGAATGGGATATAGAAGAACTTTTCAGTGAGCTTATATCCACTCCATTCTTAAACTGTCTGCAAGGTATCTAATGTTTAAGGACGGTTCCGAACGTCTTTCTGAGAAGCTTATACTAGTCTTGTCGATTACTCGACCGCTTAAGGTATTCGTCGGCACATCGAGTGACTGCCGCCTAAAGAAGCGGCTCAAATCTATGATCATACGATAAACTTTTAAAGTGCCTCGAACTCATTACAAAGCAATTTACTTCACAGAGCGGATAAGCACTTTCGATGTATTGCTTGAACGAAACCAGAACAATGTCCTTTTGAAAAGCGTTATTATTGGGAATGAAAATGGATTCTTAACAACAGTAACCGATTCTTAATAAAAGTAATTGGTAATAAAAAAATATCCTTGTCCAAGCACGGCAATCCCGCTCAAACTTTATCTAAGGCATATTTGCCAACGTAACACAAAATATAGGAGCTTAGATGGGAGGTGATGCGATATTTTCGGATTTTCATTCATTCCGAATTCTGCAAAAATTTTTTCAAAAGGAAATTTTTCAATGCAGAAGAGGATCTAGTATTGTAGTATTTTGCTTGGAAGGATCAGTAATTTTTTTTTTCCTTAACTTAAAATCCTCCTTAACTCCTTAAAATAACCATTAACTGCAGACTCCACCTCTTCATTCTTTGCAAATCCTTTACCACAGAGTCAGTTCTTCAAGTTTGGAAATAGAAAACAATCCAAGGGAGATAAATTTGGCGAATAAGGTGCGCAATTGAAGCAAATCCAATTGTAATTTATTAATTTTGACCATCACAGTAGTGGATGTGTGAACTGGAGTATTATCTTGATGAAACAACACTTTCTTTTTCGTCAAATGTGGACTTTTCTCCAAAATTTTGCCACTTAAACGCTGCAATGAATTAGCATAATATTCGCCATTTATGGTTTTTTCTTTATGAAGATAATTAAAAAAAAATAATCCCATTCGCGTCCCAGAAAACAGACGCCAGGTCTGAAGTGGTGGATCCATGTCTTATTCATGGTTATAAATCCACGCAAAAATTCAGCTTTATTGCGGTGAAACTTTGCCAAACATTCTACTGAAACATCTTCACGACGCTGTTTTTGCTCTATTGAAAGCAAGCGCGGCACCCATCTTGCGCACAGCTTTCTTATCTTCAAATCTTCGATAAATATACGATATATAGTCAGCTCACGTACTTTCAGCCGACGATCATTCAATATCATTTAGATTATTTTCTTAACCGTGTCTGGCGTGGACACGTCAATTGGTCGACCACTGTTTGTCTTGGCAGCTCGTTTAAACTCTGCTACCTAATATTTTACAGTCGTGTTTAAACTCCGTGAGCGAATTTTATGATTTGGACCGTTAATTACTTTGTCGTACGGCCATTTCCTTTAAGGATGAGGTCTATTTCGATTGAGGTCAATTTCGAATTTTATGAATTAATTTGTAGATTACTTTATCGCTTTACCCTCCTACTTTGTTTCGTTTCTCGTGTTTTCACTTTAATCCCCCCCAGTTATACATTTTTAATGCTATAAATTTGTTGAAATTTTACTAATTTCTTGTTTAATTTTTTTTTATACTTTCAGCATATTATTCATATTAGCTCTTACGGCTGACGTTACGTGGGCAGATAAATCGACGGCGGAAAAAATTAGAGTGAGTTTCAAATAATTTACGTTGAATCAAAGCAAAATCTGAATAGTAAAATACAAACATTCCTAGTAGAATTTACAAGGAAAAATTTGCTTAAGAACGCATTTTCCATCGAAGGGAGAAATATCCGAAGAGTATACGAATAGAATTTTTTCAAAAATTTTGAATTAAATACGATACAAATAGCTTAATTGTGGAAGCTAAATATAAACAAATAAGGTGAAAACTAATTGCAATTATTCAATGAAAGTGTATTAAATGGTACAATTATTTATTTCTTTTTCCATTACTTTCGCCAATTACAATTCCTGAAGAAGTAAAGGTATAAATAATTTGATATGGAATGAAATTAACACCCAGATGGAACCGTTTAAAGTGCTAAATATCTTTTGACTAAATGTGTTTCATGACTTTTTAAGTCGATTGACCTGTGTCCGCAAACTGACTTGCTGATTTGTAGCACCATAACTATGCTAAATATTTACGAATTTCTTCTTTTTTGCCAGGATTTCAAATAAGCATTATCCCTTTTAATACCACTCATATGAATTGATTGATTTATAGAAACTAAGTGAATCTTCCGCAATCCCTAAATCGTAGGCTGCTGTAACGTAGATTTATATCTATTGTGTTGGCTAATAATGCCATGTTCTTTCCGGTACTTCCTCTACAAACGGGTGATTTGGAACATGTATTTTTAGTTTCATATCTTTTATTCAATTCCGCTGAATTCGGTCAAATTTATAAAAAAAATCATCTGACAATGAAAATAGACTGCATCCGTTCTGTTATAAAAATCAACCGATTTTCCGAAATTCTGCATTTTCCTTGTAATTTCTAACCTATAGGATGTATTAACCCAGATTTTTGTCCATTGTATTTCTCTGTAAAGCTTGGTTTGGAGGAAAACCAATTGAGCAACGACGTCTTTACATGCTGCAGAAATAACCGATTTAACCCATATAGTGTTAGGCTCATATCTTTCATTCAACTGCCCTAAATTGAGTATAAATCAGCAGCATAGGATCAGTGAACTCCTTTCTGAGAATAAAAATGGGCGAACCCTCTTTTCTCTGTTATTTTTGACTGGTTGACTGCAGTTGACTAAATTTTTCCAATTTTCATTAAAAAGCGTGGTAAAAAGATTTGAAAAAGGAAGTTCCTGTAACATCCCATTCAACTGACTTACATATACTTAGGTTCATATCCTGCTGAAATCTCCTTCACAAATAACAATATGCATCTATGTCGTTGCCTTAATATAGATAGGCCATAACCCATAATGTAAGTTTCGAGTTGTTTAAGGAATTTTTCAAAAATCACATCAAGAAACCGGGGAAATTTGTGTTTTCCGTATAGAGCGATATTAAAATGCAAATTATAGGTATTTTTAAAGAAATTCATATTAAACAATTTTTGTAATGTCAAGATTGGCAGCGCGGAATGGAGAAAGTAGCATGCAAAGGAAGTTATTTTGTCGCCAAGTTGGCAAAACTATCCTCTGTACTGAAGTGGAGTTTAAGAACGTTCTGTCATTTATTTTGTTTACAGCCCTCGCAATTTGTCAGTTCATCTCAAGTACGTTTTGAGATTTTTATAAAAACTACTAGCTGACCCGGCAAACGTTGTTTTGCCTTAATTGCACAAATCTCATCTCCAACGCCATCTATCACTTCAAATAAAACCTTTTAAACCTTCCGGAATACTCTACCAATAATTTAAGACCAAAATGAGCCAAATCGGTCCAACCGTTCTCAAGCTTTAGCGAGACTAACGCACAGCAATTGATTTTTATATATATAGATTAACAAACAAACAAATAATTTCTCTCAAATTTTGTATTGTGAATGGAATTTGGTGTGCCGAAAGCCGCAAGTGTTACAGAACGTTTAAGGTGATTCGACAAAATTACTTGTATACGAGTGGTACATTGGATTCGGAAGAGGTCGAGATGTGGTGGAAGATGTGCCTCTCTCCGGTTGGCTGTCAACGGTGGAAAGAGAGCTGGAACGGATGTGCGACTTTGTTTTTTGACAAATGTTAGATTTGTTGGGGGAAACCTTGATTTTGGTTTCAACCTCAGTATAGGTTTCTTGTTGACGGGACATGGGTTACTCAATGCTTTTTGCATAAGAAAACCCTGTCTGACCGCGGATCGGATTGGTGAACAAGTTGAATTTATGCGGATATAAAACGCTTCTGGGTATTAGCAATTTTTAGGTCAGATGATGACATAAAAATTTCTGATTCATGACGATAATCAGAAATATGCACTCTACCCCGGACGTTTTGACTAGGGTAATGGCGTTTGCTTTCAAGGTGATTGCTCGACGTATGGCTACTACGAGGTAGTTGCGGTGATTGGGTCTGAGGGCATTTTCAAAGCAGTATGTTGAAGCGGGCAGATCCCACAGCCTTGCTTAGTTTGATGGCGGCAGGTGCTACTAGTTCCAGGGGCATCAGACGCTGGACTACAAGAAGGAGCCACTAAGTATAGCTAGATGGCTACAGGGACTTACAAGTGCAAAGTCTCGCGTATTTTGTTTTTTTCATCTGTATCTTAAGGATCTCTGGGGGGTGGGTTCAGACAGGCCTGGAAATCCCAGGTCAGAGGTGTTGAGATAGCCCTACGCCGTGGAGAGTAATTCCCATATTGGCATACTCAATTCGGTATCTTCTGGGTGGAAAAAAGGGCAGGCAGCTGTTTTAGCTTGTTTTCAAAATCTCCTATTTTTAAATAATTCAAATTCGTTGGTTATCACAGGATGTGCTGGCAATTGCATTGTAATATGTCTAGAAGGATTAGCACACCGTGGGTAAGGTTTTCATGGCTAGACTTACGTAAAATCGTAGTGGATAATGTTTCTTACGAATCAATTCGTACCATTTTACATGATTGTTTGGGTATGAGACACGTCGCTAGCCGACCTGAATTTTCTTAATCGCGTAAAGGTCGTTGATGACATGCTAGAACAAGTGAGTCCCGACCTTACGTTTATAAAACGCTTTTGGAATAACACTTTCTACAGAAAACGAATAAATCATGTCAAAATTGATCAAAATTTGGGGTAATGTAGACTGTTTTCTTTGATTATCGCGGTATTGTGCACTTGGAATTCTTTCCAGAATATCATATGGGGAATGAAGAATATTATCTTGGCGTTATGCAGCATTTGAGAGAGTAAATTTGTGTAAAAAAAATCGATATTGTGAAAAGAAAACTTATAGATTTTGTGCTATTATAACGCACCATCTCACAAGGTTACCATTGGAATGAATTTCTGGCCAAAGCTGCAGCAAATATCATCGAACAACCACCGTATTCACCTGACTTGGCTCCGGCTGATTTTTTTCTCTTTCTGAAACGCAAATTAGCACGTCGGCACAAGACAGAAAACAGAGTTTGTGGCAAAAAATGAAGGCCTTTTCCGAAAAATTCAAAAATTTCAATTCTGTTTATCGTTGGTTTTAAGTGTATTGTTTTAGAATGAGGCCTGCTTTGAAGGCGATATAATAAACTTGTATTTTATTGACCAATTCCCAGTACTTTTATTGGTAGAATTTACATGCATGCATGTTCAGTACTAATTTGGTTTTAAAATAAATGTGTACCTGGTTATAAATACAATGAGAACCATGTTTATATTGGGTATGCCTGCAATCGCGGAATATCGTTTCGTCCATTTTCCTATCCAGGATCAAGATAGTGCCGGGAAATATTTATCATAATGCAAAAATAAGCTTCTCTTCACCGTTAATGCGGCAAACTTTTACTTTTGTTTATACTTTTACTTAGTTAAAAACGAAAAATAGTCTTGTGACTCGTACAATCAAACCTGTGTTTTCGCCAAGTGAGATTTTTGTAAAGCATGTCTAAGTAGACCAATCTGTCTACCATAAACGCGTTACCAAACTTTGACTGCACAATGGTTCTGTTCAATCGTCTCTCTCTCTAGTGTTAGTTTTTAACAATTTTACGCTGGTAACAATGAAACGCCTTTGTTAGAGCTTTTTTGCTTAATCACTACTATTAAATTAAATGCTAAACTTTATAAATCTCAGTAGACTGTGACGAAATTCACGAAAATACTCCTAAGAACGTCACGTCACTAGGGCTCAAACCCATTATCTGCATGCGTGTCATTGTCATCCATTACAAATCATATTTCCCCTCATGTCACACCATCCATTAGTCATCCATTTCCTTACCAAAACTAACTCTTTCATTAGCAACTCACCCACTTTGTGTTATACGATGTGTCAGTTTAATTGTAATACCGAAACCACCGACCTTCACCCATTTAATTAATGATCCCTGATGCAGTAAATGTATCACCATAATTGGAAAATTCTATTGAAATTCGACAAAATGAAAGGGGGAAATCACTGAAATAACGTTTGTTAAGCGCATTGTGTGTGTGTATGTGTGTTGTACCTTCTCTTTTGTTTGTTGAAATCGTCAATTGTTTAAACAATTCCATGCCATGGATCATTAAATGTCCCCTCCCAGTACACAATGTCTTGTTAGGCCGACAGAGGGCACAACAAGTTGTTAACAGCAAACAAAAGAAATAAAACGACACAAATTTTGACCTTGATGCACTGCATTAACGCTCAATGGGAATATGTGAGTCGCTTAGAAGCAAATCACAGGCCTATTGATTACCACAATCATTAACAACATCGGCATTGGCTTCTCGGCATCGACATCAAAATTGATGACGATGACGATGATGGACTCAATGATCCATAAAGTTTCAACTAAATTTGGAAATTCACAAAAAAAAAAAAATCGAGTCCGAAATGAAATGTTCTCATAGAAACACACCTTTGCTTCCGAATGACAATGAAGAAGCCAACAAGCCATGTTGAACAGTAAGACCATTTTGAAATAAAAAAAATTTAGAAACGACAATGTTGAAATTCTTAGACAATAAATCATTATGAGCAATTTTTTAGCTTGATGCATTTTCGTACGGCCTACCCTTTGCAATCTAACGAGGTTTGCAAAATAAATACTTGATTTATTAAAATAGTTTTTATTCGTTTTGGAATTTATTATCGATCTTTTAATGTAATACAATTTTAGGTCTTAATTCGATTCAAAATCGTTTAGAATATATAAGGGTGGTCCCAAAACCTGCCGACCTAAAAAACAAGACATAAAAAAGTTGAGAACAATTTTCTTTATTTTTCAACATAATCTCCTTTTAGCTCAATACACATTTTTCGGCCATATTCAATAGCCTCTATACCCTGTATATAACACAAAGTGGGTGAGTTGCTAATGAAAGGAGCTGTTAAACTCCTGAAAATAGCTATCAACCGCAGATTCTACCTCTTCATTGTCGTCAAATCTTTTACCAACGAGCCATTTTTTTAAATTTGGGAACAGAAAAGAGTCCAAGCAATCCGAACTTCAATTCATTAATTTTGACCGCCGCAATGGTGGATGTCTGTCTTAATAAAACAACTCTTCCTTTTTCGCCTATATGTTCCTATAGAAAATTGTCTTGTGTGTGTTATAATTTTCTACAGAAAATTGTCTTGTGTTTGTTGCACTTTCTTCTAGTAAATGGTCTTGTGTGTGTTGCAATTTCTTATAGAAAATTGTCTAATGCGTGTCCCAATTTTCTGGAAAATATTATGTAATATATGTCGTAGTTTTCTATACAAAATAGTATAATGTGTGATTGAAATTTTCTATACAAAATTATCCAATGTGATTGCAAATTTCTATAGAAATTTATCCAATGTGTGATTGAATTTTCTATAGAAAATTGTCCAATGTGTGATTGAAATTTTCTATAGAATATTGTCAAATGTGTGATTGAAATTTTCTATAGAAAATTGTCCAATGTGTGATTGAAATTTTCTATAGAAAATTGTTCAATGTGTGACTGAAAATTTCTATAGAAATTTGTCCAACGTGTGATTGAAATTTGCTACAGAAAATTATTCAATGTATTGTTGAAATTTTCTATAGAAAATTGTCCAATGTGCGATTGAAATTTTCTACAGAAAATTGCCACATGTGTGATTGAAATTTTCAATAGCAAATTGTCCAAAGTGTAGTTGAAATTTTCAATAGAAAATTATCCAATGTTTGATTGAAATTTTCTGTAGAAATCTGTCCAATGTGTGATTGAAATTTTCTACAGAAAATTGCCCTATGTGTGGTTGAAATTTTCTATAGAAAATTGTCCAAAGTATAGTTGAAGTTTTCTATAGAAAATTGTTCAATGTGTGATTGAAATTTTCTATAGAAAATTGTCCAATGTGTGATTGAAATTTTCAATATATAAAATTGTTGTGTGTGTGTGTGTTGTAATTTCTATAGGAAATTGTCCTGTGTGTGTGCTTTAATTTGTCTAATGTGACGCAGTTTTATATAGAAAATTGTCTAATGTGTGTGTCTAAATTTTCCATAGAAAGTTGTTTTTTGTGTGCTGTAATTTTCCATAAAAAGTTTTCTTGTGTGTGTGTTGCAATTTTCTATAGAAAATGGCCTATTGTGACGCAGTTTTCTGTAGAAAATTGTCTTGTGTGTGTGTTGCATTTTTCTAAGAAAATTGTCTTGTAAGTATGTTGCAATTTTGTATAGAGAATTGTCTTGTGTGTAGATGTTTTAATTTTCTATAGAAGATTGTATTCTGTGGCATATTTTCTGTACAAAATTGTTTTCTGTGGCACATTTTCTGCAGAAAATTTTCTTGTGTGAAATATTTTCGGTAGAAAATTGTCTTGTGTGTTATATATTCATTAGAAACTTGTCTTGTATATCACATTTCCTATAACAAATTGTCTTGTTTGACACATATTCTTGTGAGAATTCTTTTCTCTAGAAAGTTGTATTTAGAGACGATATTGATAGACACATTTTCTAAGCAAAATTCTATTGACCTCTTCATTGCTGAAGATTGATGAGAAAATTACTTCCTTCTATTCACATAAAAAGTTGGAGAAATTTAGTTGTACGCTTCCGTTTCTAAATGGGAATCGAAAGACTGCTTATTGCTTATGCCTACATTGTTTAATAGTTCTTGTATATAACCTTGATTGTGTGTTACTTCGCGCTAATATTTAGCATCGCTGCACAATGAAAGGCTATCTCTCTATCCCTTCATTTCCTTAAACCTCCACCAAAATAGTTCAACTTTAAAATAGATATGTGAAATTTGTAGCACTTAAAAAATGTGCATTGCCCTGCAACAGAATATATGATTTCAAGTTACCACACCACCGAAGAGACAATGTTGTCCAATACCACCAGTGGCACCACAAGTACCAACTACCACAGACCATAATGCAGTCGTCGTTCACCCCACCCCAGCCGGGAAATATGATTAAATTTAACCCAATTTACATGAACGGCACATGGTGGCTGTATAATAACACGGTCCAATGAACGCACTTCAATCGAACTGCAATCGAAAGTGTAACTTATGGCAGTGATAAAAACGCAATTCCTCCCACAATTTCCACAAGGAGAGAAGACGGAGAGAGAGAGAAAAAATGCAGTTGGACAATAAATATTTATGCACTGCATGTACTACAAATGGCATTTTAAGATAGGGCGCCCTACAAACCACACTCACAAAAGCGAATGTTAAAGTTGGAGAATGAAATATGAATGGAGCGGCCACATAAAGTGGCAGGCGGCCATAAAAGTTGTGTATTCAATTAACAAATAGGAAATAAAATATAAGCAAGATATGAACTTGACAAGCCAAGAGATTTTCACACCAAATTCATAAAACGTTTTCACTTTTCACTTTGATTTCGTTCTGTAGAAACATCGGGAATGGTTGAAGCAGCGCAACCGGGGTCGCCATAACCCCTCCAATCCGGGTAATCAATCGCAGAAATCCATTGAATTATTCAATTTATGGCGTTTTGAGAAGCAAAAACCAGCGGTGGCGGAAAACGATCCCAGCGTTAACGACGTCTATCCGGAAAGTGAAAGAATTTTAAAATCTGATCTGACCACTTTAACAACAACAACAACCACAACGACAACTCCAACCCCAACCACAACCATAAGCACAACTACAACACCAAAACCAACAACAACTGCAAGGAGAACTACAACGGCCAGGCCTATCACAACAACCACACGGAGGACTACACTCAAGACGACATTTCATCCTATCATGCCCACTGCCACCATAGCTACCAGATATACAATTCCACTGACACCGAGAATCGTAGCTTCTGAATGGCTTAGTAATGATATATTAGATACGACCACGCCCCTTGCTACCACAACAACGAAAGCGACAACGACGTCTACAACCACTACTACAACACGCAAACCGAAAATTCGTCCATATCCTCGCTGGAATGATTGGGGGGAATGGAGTGATTGTTCAAGAAGCTGCGGAGGAGGTGTTCGTTTTCAAACCAGGAAATGTATTAACCGGTGAGTACTGAGACTTTTATGCAATCGAATTGCAATTTATTAATTTCAAAAAGGAATAGATAGAACTTTATATACATATAACAGCGCTTCATAATTACAAATTTGTGCCCTATATCCATCTCTTTCTTGCTTCCGCACTGTCAGTTTCAAAATGTTCAATTTTTGTTGCTGCCCTAGTTCACAATATTTAGGTAATTATATTACATCACATTCATACCACAAAAACATTCCACAATGGAGGCAAGACCACATTTAGATAGCCCCGTAACAAACTGAACATATTGCACAAAAACCCCAAGGGAATATTTTCAACACATAGAGCGTATCGAATTAAAAGGATTCATTGAATATATTCAACAATCTGAAAAAAAGATTAACAAGATTGGCCCCCTTGTTTGCCACCTAAGAAAGCTACAAATGGAGCTAAGTTGTCTTGCTAGTTTGTATTTTAAATCAGCTACAACAAATAACAAAGCTGTGAATTTGTTGGAGCTAAGATTCGTAAGGGAGGCGTGATTAATCCGCTTGATTGCTTTCTGAGAGAGCAGGCATTGCAGCTAATCTAAGATCATCCTTCCTGCCTTCTAAGAGAGTTACAATTGAAACCAAGATTGATCTATTAATCCCTGTTCTAAGGCTTATACAATTGGAATCATGATTAACTTGCTTGTCCACCTTCTGAGAGAGCTACTGCTAATCTGCCTCCTTCTCATGGAGAAACGTGTTATGGAAGACGCTTTTAATGTAGAAAAATGGCATGAAAAACACTTTTCATGTAGAAAGGTCTCTTGAAGACACTTTTCATGTAGAAAGGTCTCTTGAAGACACTTTTCATGTAGAAAAGTCTCTTGGAAGACACTTTTTATATAGAAAAGTGTCATAGGAGACACTTTTCATATAGAAAGGTGTCATGGGAGACACTTTTCATATAGAAAAGTATCATGGGAGACACTTTTAATATAGAAAAGTGTCATGGGAGACACTTTTCATATAGAAAAGTGTCATGGGAGACATTTTTCATATAGAAAAGTGTCATGAGAGACATTTTTCATGTAGAAAAGTGCAGTGGAAGACACTTTTCATGTAGAAAATTGCAGTGGAAGACCCTTTTTATGTAGAAAAGTCTCCTGGAAGACACTTTCCATGTAGAAAAGTCTCTTGGAAGACACTTTTCATATAGAAAAGTGCCATGGGAGACACTTTTCATATAGAAAAGTGTCATGTGAGACACTTTTCATATAGAAAAGTGTCATGGAAGATACTTTTCATATAGAAAAGTGGGAAATATGGGAAATATTCTTGGAAGAAGACATGTAGAAAAGTGTAATGGGGAACATTTTTCATATACAAAACAATTGTTCGAGAAAACTTTCATATAGAGAAGCCCCATGGAGAATATACCTGGTAGAGAAAAGAGCCATAATGGACACATTTCATAAAGAAAAGAGTCATGAAAGACAAGTTTCACATAAAAAATTGCAATGGGAGACACTTTTCATATAGAAAATTGTCATGGAAAGCATCTTTCATATAGAAAATTGTTTGGAAGACACTTTTCATATGGAAAGCTTTTATAAAATGCATTTTTCACGTAGAAAAGTGTCGCAGAAGACACAGCTCACATAGAAAATTGTCGTGGAAGATAATTTTCATACACAAAAGTGTTTGAATGTTTTTAATATAGAAAAATGTCGTGGAAGACATTTTTCATACGGAGCATGAAAAGGTATTACGAATGACATTTTTCATGTAGAGATGTGCCATAGAACTTTGTTTTATTAGATCTTGATCCACTTTAAAACATCATCTGGAATCGGGCTACCTTTTTATGCTTTACATCTTTTTATGTTAAACAATAGTTGATAAGAAGAATTTTATGGGAAAATGCATTAATTTCTGGAATGCGAAAATATACAATCTGATGCGGAAAAGTTTCTAGGATCCGAATTTCTGTCAAACTAGCTGCTCAGAGTAAAGTTAGATATAGAGTCGCTTCTCTCTTTCTCTGGAGTTAACGTTGGGATGTATAGAGCTTTTAAAAGGTAAGCTAATACTGCCCTCTTGAATGCCTTCGGCATTCATAATTCATAATGTATTATAGAAATTCAACTTTGTTAACAAAATATGGATAGTTGAAACTTCACACCGTGGGAGAGAGCGCAAGTTAGCTATAAGAGTTACCAAAATTCACTATCGAAAGAGCAGCGACCTCTGTATTTAATTCTATTCTATTCTTATTCTGTCATTCGTCTCTTGGATGCCATTTCTATTTTGGCATTCGTCTCTTGGATGTCATTTTGGTTCGAATGTTTAAACTAGCCCGATATTGGCTGAGGCAACACTATGGCAACTATCAAAATCCGGACATATAATTATTTGCTCCCCTTTGCATCACTGTAATTGTAGGCAAAAAAGACTGCTTTATTGCTTTATAGATTTATTATTTTGTTGCTGTTGTTGTAATTCTCAACTATTTGATAATTTTAATTCGTTTAGTTTGATTAAATTCTTATTTGCATAAGTATATAATTAGATACTCCTAAAGAAAATTTCCTTTATATCTCATGCGTGTGATTCCCATTTTTAATTCTTATCTTAGGCTAGATCACAATTTCTCCCTCTCTCCTTTCTCCATCTTTTGATTGTTTTGCAATATTATTATACAAATTTCTTTTAACCCAGTTATTAGTGATAGTTGATTTTGACACTAAGTTATAATAGAAAACCTGTTCCAATAGGAAAATTTGCTTTGATCAAGAGAAATTAATCAACAATTAGCATAATTTATTGTAATGATGGTCAGATAACCCGAGGAGTCACATCGGGAGGTTCATATTTTAGAGTGAAGGAAAACCCAAGTAGTTGTCGTGCATGGTAGACTCAGTATAATGCAGTTGTTTTGTAGTTGCGCAACAACAGAGGCTTGACAGTCACACCAGATTCTTACAGTTACTTGTTTACGCCCTCACTCAAGTACTTGAGCAACGCTAGCGGCGGCGATCAATGATGATCTTGCTAATTCACAGACCAGTGTTTTTTTCTTGGCATCTGCTGAAAATCCCTTATGCTCAGAACTGTGTAATGTTGTTGACGTTGTCTATTTGAATTCTGGTCAAGTTTCTTCGGAAATCAGATTTAGTTCTGTTTAGCAGCTGGAAGTGTTTATTGAACTTGCTTTTTTTCGTTCATTCGTTTTTGTTTTTGGTAGATCAGTTCCATTGCTGTAGTTGTTACCTCTGCGAAATTATTAAGAAAACGAATTTAAAATGCTAATTTGCAATTGAGTGTGTGGATTGTCAGATTTGATTGCCGCTTCCATTAGTGGACAGATGTTTAGTCAGAATTATGTGTTAATTATTTCAATAAGCTTTGAACAGTAACAGATACTTAGAGAAATCGGGTGTTAATTGGGAGAAGTGTAACGAATTTTGATATTCAGCAGCATTAGGGTAGGTATCAATGGTGATAGTTTTTGTCGCACTGCACGAATTTGGGGTGAAGATCCAGATTGTCGATCCAGAAACAAATCTCGTCAGTTTTATGGAAGAATTATGAATTAAAAATATGTCTCCAAATCTTTTCAAACATAAGAAGTAGAAAGAGAATTGTGTCGTTTGGAAATTTTCTAATGTGTTCTGTCGAATTGTCTTAGCATTGTCTAAAAATTGTCTTAGAATTTGACAGAACACTTTAGAAATATTGAATGATAGACATACTGAATTGATGTTCTAACTATTTGCTTATTATGGGAAAATTACAGAAAATGTTGAGCATCAAATAGTGCTCAAATATTGGTTTCTAAATGTAGCAAAGCTGACTTTAGACGTAGTCGCACATGGTTTATAAACAAATCTAAATCATAATATAATTATGTTCGTTGTAAATCAAAACAATAACGACACTAGCAAGTATTCTGGCTCTTAAGGCATTTCTCTTCATCATCCTCACAGATGTATTTATGTTCTTTGCTCTCTAAAAGCTAAAATTGCAAGAGGGTTGTTCACATTAATTGTCATAATTCTCGTTTATTCTGGGCGATGGTAACATTTTTGTCTCCATTCCAGTCTATATAAAATAAAGTAAAAGCAAAATCTTAAATTTCCATAAGACCTTTTCACGGCCCACTTACTGCATAAAAGTAATTTAAGCTTTAAAATTGGTGATTTCTGTATTAGTCATTATTTCAACATTTTGCCAAAATTTCTCCCTTATTTATTCTCTACTAGTAAAAATTATTATACCAAAAAACTTTTTCAAACTTACTCCTAAGCCCCGGTTTTGGTGATTTTAACTGGAACCGTTTGTTGAGGACGGTGGTATACATTTTGTTCCCATCTTCTCCGTTTTAGTCCCTAAAATTAAGAATTTCCAAAAAATTCCATACTGCCATGCTCAATTTAATGTCTTATGGCCGGAAGAAAGAGCCAGCAGTTGCGGTACCTCGATCTCAAAATTGTAGACTCCTATTCCCAGATAGCCAAAGTTAACTAGGCTAATCCAAGGGACCGCTGGTGTATGTGTATGTAGGCTTTAACTGGAACCGTTTGTTGATGAC
The DNA here is from genome assembly GCA_019455685.1 of Philornis downsi. Lineage (NCBI taxonomy): Eukaryota > Metazoa > Arthropoda > Insecta > Diptera > Muscidae > Philornis > Philornis downsi. Next base: position 780,984 of record JAHXMU010000341.1, on the reverse strand, counting down.
GGTGGTATACATTTTGTATCCCTTCTTTTCCGTTTTAGTCCCTAAAATTAAGAATTTCTAAAAAATTCCCTACTGCCATGGTCAATGTAATGTTTCATGGCCGGAAGAAAGAACCAGCAGTCGCGGTACCTCGATCTCAAAATTGTAGACTCCTCTTTCTAGATAGTCAAAGTTTACTGGGCTACCCCAGGGGACCGCTGATGTATGTGTATGTGGGTCTCACCGCTTTCAGGGTGAGACTCACGTAAAATTGCAATGAGCTCTTGTTTCGCGTGTTATTTCTTGTTTTGTCTCCTAAAATACGAATTAGCAATACTCGTTTTTCATCCCTTGTCTAAGCCCCAGTCTTGCCCTCAGCCGTTTGCTGAGGGCGATGGCATAGATGGTACTATTTCTTCCCTTTTTACCTCTAAAAGTACGAGTAGAGTAGTTTTTTCGCACTTCACGAATTTGGGGTGAAAATCTAGATTGTCGATCTGGACCCAAATTTCGTTAGTTTTATAGAAGAATTATGAATTAAATTTATATCTCCAAATCTTTTCAAACATAAAAAATAGAAAGACAATTAAATCGTTTGTCATGTCTAACGTATTCTGTCAAATCCTAAGATAATTTGGCGGAACACATTAGAAAAATTGATTAATAGACGTATTGCATTGGTGTCCTAACTATTTGCTTATTATGGGGAAATTAGCGATTCAGTGTAGAGCGATGATTAATACACGCGCCTGTCGTACGCATGGTCGAAGGTTCAAACCCGCATACAGCCATCTATCTTTATTTGACCGGCTTTCATAACGATGTGTCTTATGAATACATCGAGTAGTCAAGTAATCGTCAAATCTTGCAAAAGCTTGTCAAACTATGACTTTTGGGATTGTCGTTAAACTGTAGGCCCCATTAAGGGAGGCTTTTCCATGATTCACTCATTAGATGGAAGGGAATTTGTTTTTTTTTTTAACTTCAGTCAATTGTTCTGGGCTAGTAGTTTGCTGATTCAAAGTACTATCCACCTCTGATAAATTAGGTCACACCCCTAAATTCATGATGGCGCAATTTTTGTCCCATTCTTGTTCATATTCTGTTACCTGAAATCAGAGCGATACTGAAAGGCATTTTCGTCGCACATCTACAGCCTAAAAGAATGTAATCCTAATTTATAATTTCTGCTTCAGTCGTTTTACTTCTATTTTTGTCTTTGTTCTCTTCTGTTTTATCCCCTCAATGTGCGAAGTTGTGAAAAATCTTTTCTGATCTCGGGTTTACCCTCTTAATTGAGTGGAAACCCCTAATTTAATTTCCTTTTCCACCTCATTTCTTCCTTATTTATCCTCTATTATTTCGACTTTAAAAAAGTCTGTTTATCTGACGTGTCTGTCAAATTTCGATTTGCACCAAAAACATTTAATGTTTTCCGAAAAAAGATCGTGACGTTAAAATCTGTGGTGAGATGTTTTCTGGCTATCAAAAGGTTAGAAAATTCATTATTTCTGAAGACGAGACTTGAGCCTATGCTTATGTATCAGGAAACAATCGTCCATTCGAAAGAATATTGTGGCATAGATGTGACAAGGTCGAAAAGATCACAATGAAATTGAGTCAAAATTTCAAGTTATACTAACACTTTTATTTGATTATAGTGGCATTGTTCATTATGAGCTTCTTTCGTCCGGCCAAAATATCAGTAAGAAACGCTATCTGAGTGTTGTGTGTGAAGTTATTAGCAAAAAGAATCCGGATTTAGGACTAGTTTGTGCACCACGATAATGAGTCATCCCAAACTTTATTGGCTCCTCATGAGTTTTCGTCACAGCATTTGTCAGATTTAGCACGGACTTTTGATCATTTCTTGAAATCAAAAAACCATGCCGGGGACAACATTTTGAATCGATTGAACAGAATCGACATGAAACGCAGCGCTCTCTGTAGGCCATATCGGAAGGTGACTATTTTGCGTGCTTCGAGGATTGGAAAAACTTTTTAATATGACTGTTGTATCCGGAGGGAAACTACTTTGAAGGCAATGAATAGATTTGGACGGATAAGAAAATGCATTTTGGATTGGATTTAAGTTTTGGGTATTTCTCGAATTATGGAAATCTACTTAATTTCAAGTTTGACGTAATGTTCATCTTCAGTGCGGTTGACTTTGTGATCTGTTCCAGTCCAATGAAATAAATGTATTCCATTCTCTTACCACGAACCCATTCTTTGACTCTGTATAGAATATTTTTTGGTCATTTCCAACATAAAAACCTTTTGAAAAAATGTTTGTTCTGTGATTCTCATTTGTCCTCACATTGTTCCTCATGTTTTCGTATGGAAACTTACAACTTTTCTAGTCTTTGCCAGGCGCCACTTTGTCTCTTTTTACCGTGTACTACGTATAGCCACAATAATATTACCAAAAATTTTGGGGATTTTTTGGGCTGGCCGATTTTTACGATGAAAACAAATTCACAAACTAAAATAGAAAACAAAAATGAAACAAACAAACGTCGTCAGATATACAAAGATGTTGACTGTTTTCTCTGTGTGAAAATAAACAAATGAGATGGACTCAGTCGAGCGTAGACGCCAATCATATAAAAAGACGCAGCGAAAAGCCGGTATTCATTAGTCTATAAACTCAATCACAGTAGAAAAGGCATAAATCTCAACAGAGCAAAGCAAACATGGTCAAATTGTGGATTTTATCAGTATTAGTTGTAGCCGCCCTTGTGCAGGTAAGCAGATCAAGAGACTCTCGATCTCCATACTATAGAATTGAGTGGTAACTTAAGGAACTTTTTATTGTCTCAAAAAAAAAAAAAAAATATTCAAAATTATTAGGTCTCCATGGCCCGTGACTTGGCTGAGGCTTTGAATGTCAACATACGCGAACAATTGAACCTGTACAATAAATTCCAAACGGAAGCTGATGCCGCCCCCTACGTTGCTGATTTGAAGAAATTGATTGAAATCACCGAGGGTGCCTTGAAATCTGAAAGTGTCGATGAGAAACAACAAGCTATCGACAACGCCCCATCCAACTTCGGCGAGGAGTTCAACAAATGGGTTTCCACCAAATTGGAAGAAGCTCAGGTCAACGCTGATATTCATAATGCCATTGAATTCTACAATTCTCTTGTGAGTGAACACGTGCCCCATGAAGATGAAGTCAAGAAGACCATTAGCGATTTGGAGAATATTTTGAAGATATCGGACTTAAAAGAAAAGGAAGAAAAATTCTTGGGTTTGCCTAAAACGTTCTCGCCCGACTTTGAGAAATTCCTTAAGGAGAACGCTTTGCCTGCCGTTAACAAGCAATTGCAAAAGACTGCCGACTTTTTTGAGAATCTTTTGCATGACAGAGATATTAAATTCGAGAAGGAAATTGAAGAACTGAAGGCTAAGACTACTGCTGCCCTCGATCCCAGTGTATCGATTGATGAGAAGAACAAGGTTTTGGAGGAAGTTACTTATAGTGAAAACAAGGAATTGAACCAATTTTTGCAAAAGAAGAACATTGAATACGCTTAAGTATCCTCCCACTGGTTGAGGGGGAGAGAAAGAGAGATTGCAATGTGATTGAGTTTTCTAATTTATTATTGTTTTCGAAATTTTGCATTTTGAATAAAAAGAAAATAAAACAAATTATGGAAAGATTTTAATTATGTCACATGCTAGCCGTAAAGGAAGTCATTTTAGCAGAGGGACATGGACTCAGTATTGTAAAAAATATAGAATTATCACTGCCATTTTTTAGAAATATCATTCATTCATAGCTATAAATAGTCCTATTTTCTTCTCTGGCCATTTACAACATTGTTTGGATTGTTTTCGCACAAAAGCGATTAATAAAATTAATTGGGTGATTCAAACTTTTTTACTGTTTCGTAGATTAAATCCCCTGTTGCTTGCCAAGGTGTAAGAGTAGATTGCGCCCTTTTGAGGCTTATGCCGATTTCATTATCATGGCGTGACATTTTCGAAATTTACGAAAATTTGTATTATACCTTGTGACCCCGTTATGTATATTGATAAGCGTATTTCTGGCAATACTTTCTGGAAATACTTCATTGACGGCGCAAAATCCGCATAATGAAGCAATAATTCTGTTTTTAGCCAGTAAAGCTCTATGATTTGTTGATACAATTTATTGGATATTCAAAGTTTGAGAAGGCTGCATTAACCTTTTAATGTTTTTGTTGATATAATTGATTGTATATTCAATGTTTGAGAAGGCTGCATTAACCCTTTAATGTTTTCGACAATGACATCACTATCCACAACATACGTTCTCATTTGGAAAGGCTGCATTAACCCTTTAATGTTTTTGGCAATAACATCACTATCCACAGCATACTCCTACGTTCTCATTTGTTGATACAATTGATTGGGTTCTCAATGTTTGAGGAGGCTGCATTAACCTCTTAATGTTTCTGCCAATAATATCACTATCCACAGCCTACATTCTCATTTGTTCATACATTTGATTGGATGTTCAATGGTTGAGAAGGCTGCATTAACTTTTTAATGTTTTTGGCAATTTCATCACTATCCGCATCATACGTTCTCTTTTGTTGATATAATTGATTGGATGTTCAATGATTGAGAAGGCTACATTAACCTTTTAATGTTTTTGGCAATTTCATCACTATCCGCATCATACGTTCTCTTTTGTTGATATAATTGATTGGATGTTCAATGATTGAGAAGGCTACATTAACCTTTTAATGTTTTTGGCAATAACATCACTATCCACGCCATACGTTCTCATTATGTGCATTGTTTTTTTTTTTTTTTTGGAGGATGAACGATTTTATTTAAAATTAAGATTACAGCTGAGTACAGAACAGACTCTCGGCGACAAATCTTTTCACAATCAAGTAGTTCACTGGAGCAGGTGAATAAGAACAAATTTGGATCCGATCGATGCTTATATACTCACCACAATGAATTGTAGTTCACCGTCAGACAAGTGGGCGTATCAGAAAGAATAATTTCAAATATATCGACCTATCTTATTTTCCGTGTGTAAAACTGTATATGAAACTGGTATCTTTTCCATATCTATGAAATACGAGCGTTCTTATTAACATACGAGGTGTGATGCAAAAAAATTGATGAATAAATAAATACTTTCTGAAAAAAATTGAAAATGACGGTTGTTTTTTGATAACACCTCGTATATTAAATATTGGACGTACGACTGCTGCAGATTTTGACAAAGTGAAAAAGAGGATAAAAAGAGAAAACGATCGAATTCGAATCATCGAAAGCATACGAATACAACAAAAGAGAGAGAAAACGATGAACTTGAAGGAAGACACTGACAAAATTAGTGCAAGCTACAGTGTTGCAATAAAATAAGTTGTGATAGTCGATAAAAGGTGTGATAAATTAATGTACTTGTAATTGTTTTGTAATGTTCAAAATTCGTGTTATTATGATTTAACCTATGTGAACGCTAAATAGTCTTGTAAATGCGGGTTATATCGATATGATGTTAGAAGGGGAAAAATGTAATTGTTTTTTTTTTTATTTAAATAGATGAATCCCTTGATGAAGTCTACAAACAATTGACGAAACATTGGGACAATATATTAAATAAAGCTTTTATTTAATAATATTAAGTTAGGTTCTATTAGCTAATATAAAGAGAACAGACAATACCAAATATAGTCAAGATCCAATGAAAACTTTAAGTTTTAGAAGAGATGGAACCGAGCTTGAAGGCTCAGTTTGAATGGGGGACAGGTATTGCCCATTTTTTAATAACTTTCGTTCTCAATTTTTTTTGGGTTTATATTTCAATATGTGGCTTCATAGCCAAACAAATATGCAGATAAACAAACAGGCGGATGTTACTATATTGACTCAAACATTGCTTTTGAATCAATTATTATTGAATATATTTTCTTACAATATGTCCGAAAATTTTCGGTTGTTACAAACATCATAACGAACTCAATATACCTAGAACTACAATGCAATGTAGGATATAAATTTAAACAGATAATAAAATTTTGCAAGGTTTTATTGTTATTTTGTGCCAGTTCCAGTTCAATATTTAAAAAAATGAAGACAAAAATAACGTAATAATTTTAGGAAAAAAAAAGAATAACGCTGGAATATGAAAAACGAGGGAAAAATATCGAAAACAAAACGATAATGAATTCAATATGTTAAATTATTATAGCAAAATTATAATAATATTATTATTCATTAATTAATTCTCATCTGAATGTATGTCAGATGTTTTGAAAAATAATGAATGTGATTTCAACGCTTTTAATACTTTTGGGAGAAATGCCCTTCCATTTTGATAAAAATATGTAAAATGTCGACGTCACGCTTTCCAAAATATCACCAGTACAATACATGAACCAATTCGTATCATAATTTTGAAAAAAAAAAAAATAAATAATAAAACAAAAACCAGGTTTGAGCTTATAAATAATTGAAAACATCTTGTTAACCAAATCAGTTTGTGTTTGTATCTCATTAATATTAAAAATACTTCTGTTTGAGTTTCTTGCATTTAGCTTTTCTGTGAATTTGAATTTAAGTTTTCGAAAACTGGATCGTTTAACAGTGATAATATGTATACTATTTGTTTATAAATTTTGCTAAAATTCATATTTTTGGTTTGTGTTCATTACACTATTCTAAGGTCATGTGTTCAACAAAATAAGGTGAATTTTCAAATTTTGCGGGCTACGTACATTCGACTTTCCATTATTATTCTTTTTTTATGTTGGTACACTCGTCTCAAAGATATGTTGACGGTTTTATCCATATAACATGTTTAGTTTGTTTGTGAGAGGCATAATTAAGACAAGTGTTTTGCGTGTTCGGCGATTTTCTGTTATCGAATAAAATGGATCAAAGAAGTTGTATCAAATTTTGTGTAGAAAATGGAATTAAGTGCTCAAAAACACTTGAAATGTTGACAGTGGCATACGGTAGGAGTATTTTGAGTTAAAGAAGTGTACACAAGTGTTACAAACTTTTTACAGAAGGTCGAGAAGATGTGAATGACGACGCTCGCTTTGGACGCCCCAGCACATCAACAACCGATGAAAATGTTGAGAAAGTGAACAAAAATTGTTATGAAGAATCGTCGAATCACAATTAGAGAAGTTGCGGAGGATGTCGGCATATCGGTTGGCTCATGCTATGCAATCTTTACGGCAATTTTGGGCATGAAGCGTGCGGCAGCGAAGTTCGTTCCAAAATTGCTAAATTTTGACCAAAAACAACGTCGCATAAGCATCGCTCAGGAATTGTTGAATGTCGTCAACGATGATCCAGATTTGCTTAAAAGGGTCATAACTGGTGAAAACAACGTCGCATGAACATCGCTCAGGAGTTGTTGAATGACGTCAACGATGATCTAGATTTGCTTAAAAGGGTCATAACTGCTGACGAATCATGGGTATATGGTTATGACATCGAAACCAAAGCCCTACCGCCCCAATAGAAAAGTCCTGGAGAGCCAAGACCAAAAAAAGCAATCCAAGTTCGATCAACTCTCAAGGTTTTGCTCACTGTTTTCTTTGATTACCATGACGTAGTGCATCAGGAGTTCTTACTACAAGGTCGTACGGTAAATAAGGAGTATTACCTTGAAGTTATGCGCCGTTCGCGCGAAGCAATACGAAAAAACACCCGGAATTGTGGAAAAAAATTCATGGCTTTTACATCATGATAATGCACCTTCTCGCTTATTTGTGTTTGTGAGAGATTATTTGGCCACAAACATCACCGTTATCATGCCTCAGCCACCGTATTCATCAGATTTGTCCCCCTGCAACTTTTTCCTGTTCCCAAGATTGAAGAGACCCATGAAAGGACGGCGCTTTGCGGCGATTAAGGAAATAAAAACTGAATCGCTGAGAGAGCTCAAGGACATACCAAAAATTGCTTATCATAACTGCTTCAAAGATTGGAAAAAACGCTGGCACAATTGTATTATAATTGAGGGGGACTGCTTTGAAGGCGATAAACTGAAATTTGATAAATAAATAAATGAAAATTCATTTTATTTTTTGAACACAATCGTATGTCGTTATAGTACTAGCTTATATTATTGAGTAACATATCTCTATTTTTTTTTAGGAAATACGAATTATATTCTGTCGAAAATTAATCATTTAAAAAACTGATCATCGAAACTATTTTCATCGTTAAGATGGCACAACTGTCCTCTATATAATCACGGAGTTTAAGGATGATCTCTCATTTTGTTTGTTTCCAATGTTCGATTTTGTCAGTTCATCTCAAGTGCATTTAGCTTTTTTTACTATTGAACAAGGAATTTGCCTCAAATTTTGCTTTAGGAAATGGAATTTTGTGTGCCAAATCATTGAAAATGTTAGAGAGGGTTACAGTGAAACGACTTTATAAAAAAACACGTAGTATAGGGTGATTTTTTAAGATTTAAGTTTTTCAAGTTGGCAGCACTGGTTGGTAATGGCGTCCAAACGTCATCTGTCAAAGTGGAAAGTGTACAGTATACTCTGCTATTTTATCGTGGAATGACGAATGACCTACCATAACATCTAATTTTTGGTGAATGGGCCTTACAAAAGCTCAATGAAAATCCACTGTTTTATCGAAAAATTGTGTTCAGCGATGAGGCTCATTTCTTGCTGAACGGATACGTACATAAGCAAAATTGTCGCATCTGGAGTGATGAGCAGCTACATGCCATACATGAATTACCGATGTATCCCGAAAAAACGACAGTCTGGTGTGGTTTATGGGCTGGCGGCATCATCGGTCCATTTTTCTTCAAAGACGACAGTAGAAGAAACGTTGCAGTCAACGGCGAACGATATCGAGCCATGATACGCTATTTGTTTTTTGCCCCAATTGGCTGAGTTGAACTTGATTGACATGTGATTTCATCAGGACGGTGCAACATGCCACACTGCTCGTGAAACAATGGATATGTTGAGGGATGAATTTGGTGAGCAGCTTATCTCTCGATTTGGCTCTGTGAGTTGGCCCCCAAGATCTTGCGATTTAATGCCTCTTGATTATTTTTTGTGGGGTTATGTCAAGTCGTTAGTCTAAGTGAATAAGCCGAACATTATTGAAGCCTTACAGGATACCATAACACGTGTTATTCGTGAAATACAGGCTGAAATGCTCGGAAAAGTGACAAAAAATTGGGCATTCCGAATGGACATTTTGAAACGGAGCCGCGGACAACATTTACATGAAATTATCTTTAAAAATTAAATGGCAAAGACCAATTTATCAATTCCAATAAAAGATTTTAATATATGATGCAAATTTGAGTGTTTTATTCGATTAAAAAAACTACAATTAAAAAATCACGCTTTATAATTCAATCAAAAGCGGTCGATACGGTGGAGTAATTTTTTCGTTCTGGTCAGTCTTCAACTGAGGTTAACGCAGATGAAGAAAATGCGAATGGTGAAGGAAATGGTGACAGCAAATATTTATTTAAGTTTGAGAGAGATATCTGATGAACTTTGTGTGTCCTACGAATCAATTTGTACTTTTTTTTACCTGATTGTTTGGATATAAATCGTGTTGCCATTCGACTAAATCTGAAAAATTTTAATTTTCTTTAAAAACTCAGTCGCGTAAAGGTAGCTGAAGACAAGGTAGAACGAGTCAATTCCAATTCTACATTCATAAAACACATTGCAACTGCTGATGAGACAAACTCATGGCTGAACTGCTGAATTTCGCAAGTAAATCAATTATCAAGTTACGAAATGACTTCTTGCAACAGACCCGAAGCCGAAGAAAATCCCATCAAATTCGATAAAAATTCAAGGAATGTTGGCTATTTTCTTCGATTATCGCTGTATTGTGCAGTCGGAATTACTTTTAGAAAGTCAGAAGGTAAATAAAGAATATCATTTACATGTTACGCTGCGTTTGAAAAAGAAAATTTGTAGAAAAAGGACAAATTTGTGGAATTTTGAATCACGATAACGCATCATTTCACATGCTTTCAACAAATATCATCGACCAACCACAGTATTCACCTGACATGTCTCGGCCATCGTTATATAAATATTATAGATTAACTCATCATCGCAGTAGCGATGATACGCGATGATACGAATTGCATCTGTTCTGATTTTGCTTTGTGTAGAATTTTTTCTAGTCACGTTTTCAATGACTTGGTGATTTACCTGTTTCGACTTCAGTGAATTTCAGGTCATTTGCATGGGAGTAACCGCAAATATTTTTTTTTTTTTGTTTTAACTCTCAGATTTGACAAAGTATAAATTAATTTGCCAACGTCATTTTATGAGATTTATCGCGTTTTTTTTTTCTTTTTTTCATTTACATTTCGTACAAGTTGTTAAATGAGCAGCTTATCGACATTTGAATCATTTTGGGCATTTTAACTGGTAGTTGATTAATTAACCGTGGAATTGTTCGGAAGGCTGGGCATTGCGGTAGGGAATTAATCATAGCGAAACTACTGCTGTGATGTGATTTATTCCATCCGAGTGAAATACAAACTTGTTTATTGCTGGTCTGTAGAGTAGTGCGAGAAATGCTAATGAAACAAATTGTCACAACTAAGGAAATAATCGTTCTGTGAATGACCGGCCAATTGTTTTAAATAATTAACTATTTATAATTTTGTTCGAAGTGTAATTATGTACATATCTGTATTTAATTATTTCCTATGCTGCAATAATATCGTTTGGGAATCAATCATGGTTAAAAATTAAATTGAAAATTTCAAGTTAAATATAGATGCTGAGTCATAAAGGCCTATTAGCCTATTATCCACGATGTCAAACCTTTTCGAAAAACTGCTTTTGGCTAAACTGTCGCCAATACTAGTAGAAAATAGATGTATCCCGGACCACCAATTTGGGTTCAGAAAACAGCATAGCACCATTGAACAGAGTCATAGATTGGTTGAAGTCGTTAGAAGTGCCTTAGAGGAAAAAAGTATTGTTCTGCACTATTCGTCGATGTTTCCCAGGCTTTTGACAAGGTATGGCTAGCTAAAGGCATGTTTGCCTACGAAAAAGCTTTTGGGTAAGGAGGCTTTCAGTTAAGGAGGTAGACTCTCTAAGTGAGCCGGAATCTATAGCCGCCGGTGTACCACAGGGCGGTATACTGGGACCTGTTTTATATTTAATATATACTTCCGATATGCCTGCTAATGGTACCATCCACACATCTACTTTTGCCGATGATACAGCCTGCCTTAGCATACATGAGAACCCTCGTGAAGCATCGCGCCATCTTCTGGAATATATTGCCTGACAGTGCACAGTGTGGTAGATCACAAATCTAACTAGACAAAATTAATAAATTGCGTAGAGTTCACTTCTCACTTATGTATTAAACAAAAAATGAGTTCAAATTTATAAATGATTGTAAAAAATCAACTTTTTTTTAGAAAAAAGTTTTTTTTTAGTAAAATGACACAAAAAGTAAATAGTTCACACTGACAACAAAAAATATATAAAATATTGGTTTCTTAAATACATGCTCTGAGATTATTTGTGGTTGTATATATACTAATATTTACGTTGAATACAACTAATTAATCATATAATAAAATTATTAGGTGAGTTTTTATGTAAAGAGTCGTATGTAGTCATTTTTAGTATTAAAATAATTTTAATATTTTTAATAAATATTTAATAGCAATTGTTTTATTCACTTGTTTTTGCTTTATTACATTAGTAATACAGATAAATCACATAAATACACATAAAGATTTTAACTTAGTCAATTTCATATGTATTGTTAAAAGATTCTTCTTCCTCGAAAGCATCAACAGATAATAATGAAAGAACTTCTTTTGTTATCAAACTTCGAACTCGATAGGGAGTGTGACGCAAACTTGCGATAAAAGGATCTGAACAAATTAATAGCCGATTGAAAAGATCTGTATTTGTGTCTATTCCCGATGTTTTTCTCGTAAACAACACTCTAAATTTCCTCGTATCCTCGTATCGTGCAGGATTTTGCCATACAATTATTTTTCTTTGAGTAGAACTAAAATTCCTTTTGGATAGGAACCATTGAGATACTAAATAAACTTTCATCGAGGAAAACTTCTGTTTATACTGCTTTTGTTGAGCCCCATCGAATCCCCATTTTATAAGTTTTCAGTTCATCAATACCGAGTAAAACTTCTTTTTGAGCCAAACAAAGCCTATCAATGGTATGATTCACTAATGACTGGAGCGAACTTTTTGCATGCATCTCAGTGATTTCTGTTTCAGCTGGATAACATATCTTCTTAGCTTTTTGAACATTAGTGTAGAAGAGCATGAAGCTTCCGATAGTTCTTTCACAAGACTGGCTGAATCTCGCTTTCCCATTTTGCGAAACACTTGCTCACTAGTTTTAATAATTTCTCGATGGTCAGTTGAATCTAAAAGGTTTTGGGTCTTTCTTCTTTTCTATTTTTCACTACAGTCATCAAAGTTTTTCGATTTTCTGCCAGCTTATTCATTTTTCGGCTAGCTTAAAACAAATATTATTTATGTTTGCCTTAAGATTTCTTTTCACGTCTTCTGGTATATCTTGAAGATCATGTCTAACCATTATTAATGTCAATAAGGCGTCTTTGCGAATTTTGGGAGTTTTTCTCCATTCTTCAAAAATGTCCTTTCTCGCAAGAGTCATACTGGAAAAGTGAAAAAAATGTATGGCAGTCGCAAAAATGCGCAAGATGATTTTGATTTACCTTAAAGCGAATACTTGAAAAATTAACCAAAATATAGATTTACACCGGAACTATCTGGAATAAATAGCTTTAACTCTACTTGAGAAAAGGAAATACACAAAAAAAAAATTTTTTTAATACTTACAATGGAAATATTTAAATGAAAATTGTAATATATTTTCTTGAAATTAAGCTTAATAATAATAAAAAAAATTATGGCAATAAAATCACCGTAGACTTGTTAATCGTACAACAAATTCATGCAAATAATATGCTTCTCTTTGAAATCTGAATGCTGAATGCAACAACTGACTTTAAAGCTCAATTTTTCCTGATCAGAGCTAAAAACAAGCAAACAAAAACTGAACTACAGTTACTCCAGTCCACACATCCATTATCGTGATGGCCAAAATTAATGAATTAAGGTTCGAATTGCATCATCACGTACCCTGTCCGTCAAATTTAGCTCCCTTGGACTACTTTCTATTTCCAAAATTAAAGAAAAAATTATTCGGTGGTAAAAGAATTGCCAACAACAAAGAGATAGAGTCTGCGGTTAATGGCTGACTGAAGGAGTTTGTTTGTTCTTACTATAAACATGGTGTAGAAGCTATCGAATATCGCTGCAAAAAGTGTGTTAAACTAAAAGGATACTATGTTGAAAAATAAAGAAAATGTTTCTCATTTTTTTTGTTTGTGTCTTCTTTGTTAGGTAGGTTAGTTTTGGAGTCGCCCTCGTATTATTAGGCCACATTCTTGGAGCAGGTAAAGAGTGTAAAAGCTATTGAGTATCGTTGGAATAAGTACTTCAAGCTAAAAGAAGATTGTGTTGGAAAATAAAGAACATTTTTCTCAACTTTTTTGTGTCTTCTTTGTTAGGTTGGCTACAGGTCACATTCGTGGAACGCGTAAAGTTTTCCCGCACATATTCGATGCTATTATCCACGCTAAATGTGGTATCATCGAACAATGACATATTTTCTTAAAAATTTGAAGTATTTTTACGATCTGCTGCAGTTTTTAAATTTAAAAAAAAATAAATTTAAGCGCAGTCTTCTGTATATGTTTGATGATATCATGAATAGTTTTTAAACAAATGCTTGGAAATGTGAGTTGACATGTGTATTCCCAAATATATTCATTGCAGTGGAATTCACCAAATCTTAACATTGCATGTTAAGGTTATTGTATTGTATTCCTCTCAAAACATTTTACTAATTTCGACAATCATTAGTTACTTTTCTGTATTTCCCTTGGCTACAAACTCCTTCGTATAGTAGTGCTTTAAAGCGTTTAGAAAAATATTGTATTTTTAAGATTTGTTTTCATATGATTTCGAATAATATTCATTGCGTGACAACTTTGAGAATAACATGACGTCTTTAGAATACAAAACCTGTAATATAAAATTAACAACTCTATGGGGACATCTCTGGTGACGTGCATATAAAAAAGATTTCTATTGATTCAACAAACACTGAAAGAAATTTTAATATTTATGAACAAATTAATATGGATTTGTGATGTGATGGAAATGTAGTTCATTACGAAGTTAATTAACTCATTCATAAAAACTATGCCCATAACATATGGCTATGATGGTGATGACTATATTATTAACACGAGGATAGAGTTTTATATTTTGAGCTAATAATACAAAGGCACGTTTTTATTATCCAAAAATACTTTATTATTATTATTTTTGTTCTTTTAATTCTGCATGAAAACCAATAGACATGTGTTTGGAGCGGCATTCGAATTACTTTTTCCTAACGAAGCAACTGCAAAACGTATAAACCATTTCTAGAGGGAATAAACAAAATCATCGGTTACTAAATCAGTATTTTACGGTGAATTTCCCATTCACTCGATATTTTAAGTGCTTTTTGACTATCCAAAGTTTTTGGCCCACCTATGAGAGCTGTAGTTGTTATGACGGAGGATTATCCGAGTTTGATAGTTGCCTTTACTTATTTTTTTCAAAAACTTTTGACGAACAAATACCAGTATTCTATTTTGAATAGAATGTCCTGTATTGCACTAATGGCATGACAGCGACTTTCCTGACTGTGAAAATATTGACGATTATGCTTCCAAATGTTTCTGCGTGACCAACTTTTATTGGATTTTGTTCGTCCTTAAAGATATACTCGCATATACCTATAGTTAACTATTATTTAGCTTTGTGCTCATAGTCACCATTATATACTCATACATCTTTTGAAGCACAGTGACCAATTTGTCCAAGGTTTATTTGTAACACGAGTGATTTTTTTTTAAGACTAGCCAAGTTATGCTACTGCAATGTAAAGAAATTTCTTTGATGTCCAAATTTGTATGCTATATTAACTATATTGAAGCGAAACGAATGCTCAGATCTGCCTCAAGATATTATTTTATATGAGTTCTGATGCAACATGTTGCCCGCAACATCAGAACTGATATTGCATTACGTTATTGCCTTATAAGACGACACCTTTCCCTGGAAGGAATGCGCTTACACAAAGTTACTTTTTGGCGCGGATTTTGGGCCGCCATCATTGGTTCGTACTTCTTTGAACACTACGTTGTTGAGACCATCACCCGTCAATGGCGAGGGCTACAGATCAATGGTAACTAATTTATTTTGGTTAAAATTTAACAGCGTTTACCTAAAAGATATGTGGATTCAGCAGAATGACTCTTTGTGGCACACATCGAATAAGACAATCGACATTATATAGGGTGGCGCATAAGTAACGTTAACGGCGACTATATGTATACTGAATGCGTTCTTGTGCATCATTGGGTTTTAACTCCTGAACCAATTGCATCTTACATGGGAAAAGATTTAATATACATAAAATTCTTTGCAAAAACCGCCTAAACATCTCTAACTGCTGAGAACGTCGCCTGGTGGAAGTTTCGGGGTTTTCTTCAATACTTGCTTACACTCGAGCAATGGTCACTTCATTTCGAACCACACGAAATCTTCCAGCACGTGAAAGATTACAGACAGCCTCTGGTTGCCCAATACGCTGAACCAATCGGTAAATTGTTGGGGCGCTAGGAGCGTTTCGAACATGAAAGAAATTTCGATATGATCGGAATAATCGAATGCTGATTTTCAAAGTAAAATTAAACAACTTTGGTTCTTTGTTCTATGCTGAGCCTTTCCATCATAAATTTCCCAAGTATTTTTTAGTTAATTCTGTAAACAGACGAAAAAAACTTAAACAAAAAATGTATTCACTGATCAAATCGTAGCGTTGCTTATGCGCCACCCTATACATGAACGAATTATGGGTATGGTTATCTCTCGCGAATAGTCTCTAAAATCGTCCGATTTGATCCCGCTATATCATTTTATGTGGGTCACCTATCCGCAAACTCAAACTAATTTCAACGTTCATTGTTCAAATTCTGCCGGATATATAAGGCAGAGTGATTGGAGAAAATTGGACTTGTCGGATTCGTATCACAGAGCGAAGCTACGGCGGACATTTGAACGATGTTATATTCCATATAAAACAGGCTGGTGCACGAATTGTGCTACAGTCAACTGTAAATGAGGACCATTATTTAAAGATTTTGAAGGTGTTTTTTTAATCAGAACTGTGGCGAAGACGTATCTGTTTTAAAAGCATTTTATTCCAACAAGATGGAGTAACTGCATACGTAGCCAGACCGGTTATGGCGAAGATCCAACGACATAATGGACCTATGCCTAATTCATGATTATAAATTGAAGCAAAAATTCGGCTTTATTGCGGTGAAACATTGCCAAACACTCTACTGAAACATTTTCACGACGCTGTTTTTGATCTATTGAAAGCAAGCGCGGCAACCGTCTTACGCACAGCTTTCTCATCTTCAAATCTACGGTCAATATACGAGGCATAGCACTTTTTGAAATGCTTATCATTTCAGCTGGCCCACGCACTAGCTTACATCAGCCAACGATCATCCAATGCTATTTTGTGGATTTCCTTAAGCGTGTCTAGCGTGCCACTTTAATGGGTCGACAACTACGGTGTCCGTCTTGGCAGCTCGAACGGCCTCGTTTAAACTCTTCTCACCAATATTTTACAGTCATAAACGAAGGAGCAGACTCCCTCAGAGTACAATCTAGCTCGGCTTTAATATTTGTTAAACTGAGACCTTTCAAATGGAAATATTGAATTACAGAACGGTAACCAATTTTTCCATATTTGGCTCGTACGGCCTCGTTTAAACTCTTCTAACCTTTATTTTAAAGCCATAAATGAAGTAGCAGACTCCCTCAGAGTAGAATCGAGCTCAGCGTTAACATTGGTTAAACTGAGCCCTTTCAAATTGAAGTATTGAATTACAAAACGTTGACAAATTTTTCCATATTTACATATTCGCTGAGATCATTCACTTTTGATGGCTCAAATAAAAATACTAAACAACGTGGTCCCTTGGAACTTAAAACATATGTTTTATAAGGTTGCCACTTTTTTTCAAACTACTAACACCATCTATACGTCAGATCGGCTTGCAGATCACTGAAAAGATATCTAATTGTGATGCTCTCATTCATGATTGAGTGTAGCAAAGATTTGGTGCATCCAGACCTGTTATTCACTCCATTTGTTTTTATTGTATTCTTATTTTGATTTTGTTGACTTGAATACAAATTACATAACGAATATTAAAAGCAAATTTTGTGTGATTAAATTGAATATATTTCAACTGTGGAAGTCGATTGATTCCTTTCAAAATCATTTAGCATCCAGAGTACAATTCCATGTAATATTGGGAGATAATAAAAATGAAATTATAAAATGTTTTTGTGTATAATTTTTAATAGGCTACGCATGATTTGTTTCGTTGATAACTTAATCAGGTTGTGGTGCTTGACAGTATCAAAATTATTATAATACATTGGCGGAAACAGTTGGTATGATACGATCGGATACGATTAGATAATGTCTAAATTTGTCTGAAGGAAAAGAGAGCAATAAAATCTATTAAATCTTGTTATTAATTCTAGAGATTTTTACTTTTTTTACAATTTCCTGCCAGTCCAAATCACTTTTTGGTTACAAATTCTGGGGTATTTTAATTGATAAATTCTGTTAAATTTGTTTTTACTTATTCAGATTCTATTCAGGTCAATTGGCCTGACCTGCGGCACAATAAGTTCATATGGATCGTATGTTTACAACATTGTTTAATATTACTTCAGTGTATTTCTAAATTAAAGTTAACGAAATTTATAAAATCTCTAGCTAGCGGTTAACAGCACGCATAACACAAAATAACTTACAAGCATTCGGTTTATATAGATTTAGAAAACAAAAATGAATATTTATATTTTTTATACAATTGCCTTTACATTTGTGCTGCAAAAGGTGAATCCCGGAAATCCTACGTAAAATATAAAAACGCCTAAACTTATAGCCTCTCCACCTTTCTCTTACATAGTTGACATTTTCCCAACCTGCTGGCCAGGAAGAGGATGAGGAACACGCCAATAATCGTTTGAAACATTATCTGCAGCGTTTTGATATTATGGCGAAAACGTTTAAACCAAATTATTTACCGGATTTACAAAATCTCAAAACTAAATTTGAATCGTCTCTAGCTCAGGATACTCTGAAAGAGAAATTATTGCTTCTGGAAACGTATACCTCATCTTTAAGTGAAGATTTTTCTCAGTATTTTTCAATGGAATTGGATAAACAGTACATGAATGAGGATATCCTAATACATCAATGGTATATCCAGGAACTGTTACCCACATTAAATGAGCAGTTCTCCTTGGAGGGCCGCAAGTTTCTGGATCAAATTAAAAATGCCCTGAACACACAAGATCTAGAGGAAAAATTCGTTTTATACACAAATGCCACCGAAAGTCTGGCCGACGAATTTTGGGATTTTATCAATGGTGATCCTGAGCCACGTCCCGTCTTAAATGTCCATTTGAAATTTTTCCATGATTACATTTCCTATCTGCTGCAGGATTGTGTGGTCGACAAATATGAAACGGATTTAAGAACCTTGTTGAAGGAAGTGGAGGACTCGCTACAGAGTCAGGATGACAAGGAAAAATTACGTGTTCTCGATATTTTCGATGATATGACTTCAAAATTTGGTAAATTTCTCAATGAAAAAGTGGTGGGCTATGAGATCTATAAGTTTGGAGAGTGAATAAAGTGTGGAAATTAATAGAAATTGAAGTGAGTTTTAAGTATGGACACAAAAATAGGAACTCCAAAGTGATAAAAATATGAAAATTTGTAAATTGCAAAAAGTTGGGAGACTGCCGCAAAAAAACGAGACAATGCGATCCATTTCAATTTGCAAACCCTACTTTACCAAACTACCAACATGTACCAAATACGCTCGAATTTAGTGTAACTATGATGGCTATCCCAAAACTAGCCTACCTGACGTGTAGGTGGTGTCAGTAGTTTGAAAAAAAAAAACTATTTTGTTGAAAATTGGCCACCTTATAAAACGTATGTTTTAAGTTTCAAGGCCCCGTGTTGTTTAATATTTTTATTTACGCCATCAAAAGTAAACGATTTCAGTGAATTTGTAAACATAGGAAAATTAGTCACCGTTATGTAATTTAATATTTCCATTTGAAAGGTCTCAATTCAACCAATAATAAAGCCGAGCTAGATTCTACTCTGGAAGAGTCTGCTCCCTCCTTTATGGCTGTAAAATATTAGGTAGCAGAGTTTAAACGAGGCCGTACGAGCTGCCAATAGATGTGTTTACACCAGATACGGTTAAAAAAATCCACAAAATGGTATTGATCGTCGGCTAAAGGTGCGGAAGCTAGCTGAAATGATAGGCATCTTAAAAAGTGTTATAGATCATATATCGACCGAAGTTTTGAAAATTATTCTGCTTCTAATAGAGCAAAAACAGTGTCATGAAGCTGTTTTAGTAGAGTGTTCGGCGATGTTTGACCGCAATTAAGCCGAATTTTTGCGCCGATTTATAGCCATTAATAAGATTTGGACCCACCACTTCATACTTGAGACAAAGGAACAGTCAAAGGAGTGATATTTCTATTGATTATTTATTGCAGTGTTTA
This sequence comes from Philornis downsi, assembly GCA_019455685.1. Lineage (NCBI taxonomy): Eukaryota > Metazoa > Arthropoda > Insecta > Diptera > Muscidae > Philornis > Philornis downsi. Next base: position 761,248 of record JAHXMU010000341.1, on the reverse strand, counting down.
GGTGAAGAGATTATGAAAAAAGGACGCATTTTTCAAAAACTAAAGTGTTGTTTCATCAAGATTCTACTCCACTACTCGCAAAATTAATGAATTAAAGTTCGAATTGCTTCATCACGTATCTTATTCGCAACATTTACTATTTCCAAAATTGCAAAAATGGCTCGGTGGTAAAAGATTTACCAACATTGTCTACTGGTGATGGCTATTTTAAACAGTTTGACAGTTCTTACTATACAGGGTACAGGGTATAGAAGCTATTGAATATTGCTGATGTATCGAGCTAAAAGGAGATTATGTTGAAAAATAAAGAACATTTTTCCCAACTTTTTTGTGTGTCCTTTGCTAAGTCGGCTAGTTCTGAGACCGCCCCTGTATCATAATTTTCGTTGTTACGGGGCAGTTAAAACACGCAACTATCGTGCATATGAGCCTCAGGTCGAACCCCGATACATTCATTAAATCATTGTTTTATCTATCTAAGATGCATCTGAAGATCACTTTAAGTAGTCGAGTAAACAAAATGGTTTGTAGAAGCTTCTTAAACTGATGTTCGGAGCCATCATTAAGCAACAGGTCAATTTTAGTAGGCCTAAAAATTGTATACGTGTAAGTTCTCTAACTGTGAAAGTTTTTTTATATCTCATTCGTGGAATGGAAGGAATAATTTGGAACATTTTGAATAATGTTGAAAATATAACTTATTGTACAAATTCCGTTAGCGACAAATATTGGCTTCTGAAATGGAAGTGATATCTCGCGAAACTTTTTACAAAGAATATGCTCTCTTCATTGGAAGAAGTATGCTCTCTTCATTACAATAATTTATCTTAAAAAACATTGCCAGCCGCGTCATAGTTTCTAAAGCTTCGTCGATTAAAAGTTAAGGATCTTGCTGATGTTGTAGATGCTTCAAACGGATCAGTCAGTCAACTCCATGTTAAAAATTACTTTAAGCCACAGATGCGTCAAATCTCGGTTGGTACCAAAAACAGTCAATTGTTTGATATAAATTCGAATTAAATTCTGTAAAGACATAATTTCTGACCATCAGCATGTTATATTGGTGGGTATCTAAATTCCCGCTGTTTGCCAATAGATGGCACCAGCTGTAAGTGCTAGACAATTCTGCCATAACTTAAACATCATGAGCCAAGCTTAAGCATATGATAAACATACCGTTCAGACACAATAGTGATTTTCTTTTGACGTTATATTATTTTGGTTGTGTGAATATGTATGATTTTGTGCTAAATAATCGTCATATGCGAGAAGTATTGATTTTCTTCTTTCAATCGAAGAAAACGGCAGCTGAAGCTCATCGAGAGCTTCAAAACGTTTGCGGAGATACTACTTTAAATAAAACAACGACTTGGGATTGGTTCCGTCGCTTTAAAGACAGTGATTTTGAAGTTGACGACCGTTCGCGTGAATTACGACAAAAAAACCTTCGAAGACACTGAATTGACAGCATTGCTTGATGGGAATTCTTGTCAAATGTAGGTAGAGCTTGCTTCAGTATTAGGTGTTACCGGCCAAGCCTTTTCCAAATGATTGCAGGCGTTGGAAGTGATTCAAAAGCAAGGAACTTGGTTCCTTTAAGAGTTGAAGCTAAGGGACGTTCAGCGTCACATTTTCGTTTGTGAACAACTGCTTCAGCGAAAAGAAAGAAGAGTTTTCTTCATTGAATTGTAACGGGTGATTAAAAATGGATTCACTACAGCGACCTAAATGAAAGATAGTCATAGGGGCTGCTCGGTCATGCTCCTACGTCGTCGACTCGGCCGAATATTCACGCTGCGAAGGTTATGCTCTGTATTTGGTGGGACAAGGTCGGTGTTATTTATTACGAGCTGTTGAAACCAAGCAAAACCATCAGTGAGGATCGGTTTCGACTTCAATTAATGCCAAGCTGTGCGCGAGAGATGCCTACAATACGCGGAAAGGCTCAAAAAAGTGATTCTTCAGCATGACAAAGACCGGTCTCACGTGGCCAAGCCTGTTAAAACCTACGTGGACACGATGAAATGGGAAGTTTTATTCCATCCGTCATATTCTGCAGATATTGCGTCGTCCGATTAGCACTTGTTCCGTTCGACAGAAGGCGGTCTGGCTGCTCGATAGCACACGGTCTGCCGGCAGTTCCATTCATATGACGACATCAATTAATGTCTAGATTCGTGGATAGCCTCAATTCGAGCTTTGTCAGAAAGACGGGAAAAAGCAGTGCTTACAACGGGGAATACTTTCAATGCATCATTTGTAAACATGTTTTCATAATAAAGTTGCGTTCTAATAAAAAAAAAACAGCGAGAACTTAGTTGTGCACCTAACAAAACGCAGTATTACCTTCAACGAAATTTGGATTTAAGCTTATGGTTCTGAGATAATCCCCCAATCAAGCGAATATCATGTCAAAGGTGAAGCAAGGACAACAGGATTGCATCAAAGACACTTCGAGGGTTAGGGAAAAGTTGGCGTAAACGTACTGTGCCCGAAAGATATACTTAAAACAGATTTGGATGTTGAAATAACTTTTTTGAATAAAATAGAAACTGATCTTACTTTGTGGACACAGTAGCACATCTAATTCTTCGTCTTTAAAGCCTGATAATTGTTAAGGTTGTCATTCACTAATGAATTTGTGAACTCAATCATAAAATGTACATTTTCTAATCTACTTTCTGGGTTATAAATCTTGAAGCAATTATTTTTTGTTTCAAAACTATTTATTACATGGAACCTACATAACATTCACATATTCATCGTAATAATATGTTAATATAATGAGATGTCCTAAACATTGAGTATTATCTTTATAGTTTAATGTAAGGAAGTGTACATTTTTCAGTTGAACCAGAACCAATAAATATGCCTACATATATAATAACAAGTTTAGTTTCACTCAGTGTGTTGAAGTAGCTAAATTGGAGAATTCAGATTGAGCGCCATGAAAATCGCTGTGGTTTTGGTGTTAATATTTTTTGCCACAACAGCGATTCCACAGGATGAGGTGCCCAATATAAATCCACCTTTTGGAGAAACGGGCATCGACATTGATGACAGTGGCGATATGTCTCCTATACTGCCGTCGCCAGCTGATCTCCCTTTGGACATCTCTAACGATGAACTGCAAAAAATAATGGATGGAATTTTCATCAAACTTAAGGGCCATGAGATGAACGATATGGACGATCCGGAGCTTATGACAATTATTACGAAACTTATTAAAAGTCCGAAGCTTTTAAAAAAACTGTCTGCAGCTTTGAAGGCTATTGATGAGGACGATTCAGAGGAGGATATATTTGATTTTATTTTTGATTTGTTTGGTTTTGATTTTCATAAGAAGTGATAACAGAATTATCAGGAGCGTTAAATTGATTAATTAAATTTATAAGCAGGTGCTGAACCTGATGAACGATAAATTAGAACCCAGAATTGTCTATATTTAAGAACATACCTATAAAATGTTGCAAATATTTATTAAATATTAAGGTATCAAAATAAACTGTAATGTAATTCGATTAAATTATAATATTTTCTGTTTGTATTAAAATTAATATTGAAAAATTCATTTAGAATATTTTCGAAAATAAGCCTCCATAAAAGTTTGGATTCAATTCGATTCAAAAGCAAGAACATATCCATATAAATCAAGCGAAGTCTTTTCCTAACAAAGGTGTTTCGTATTTTGCAATCATGCGAAATGAACATGGATTAGTGGTTATTACTTCGTTGATATTCCAGCAAATTTTTCTTAACTTATCCAGTAATTATTATCTGTTTGTGGGTTTTGTTCTTATAATATCCATCCCATCGCCAAGAAACTTTGGCAGGTTTCTGCTCTAAAATTGTTTATGGAAGTTCATCCTACAAAAATTTAAGCATTTCTCGCATTTTTATTGCCTTTAAAATTTTTGGATCCAAAAATGATTTCTAATATGTGAATGTGTTCAAATTACATTGAAGTTATTCAATAGAAATTCGAAAATAATGTTAACAATATTGAGTTTTTCATGAATTTTTTGATGAACTGGATCAAACCGTAACATGTTTACCATCAAAACTTATTTTGATTACCTCATGAACACTTCAAATTTACTGAAAACTAAAAATATGAGAATGTTTCATTAGTTCAGAATCAAATTTTAATCACTTCTGGATTTCAGAAAGTGGTTATTATGCTGCATTTGGGACGTTACCTTTGGCAGGTTATTGCTCTGAAATTGTTTCCGGAAATTTACCTTACAAAAATTAAGGTATTTCTCAGGTAATTCCATTTCTATTATTTTTCACGTTGTTTGATTCTGAAATGATTTCTAATATGCAAATGTGTTCAAATTACATTGAAGTTATTCAATCGAAATTCGAAAATAATGCTAACAATATTGAATTTTTCTTAATATTTTGAGTACCTCATGAACACTTCAGATTTACTGAAAACTAAATATATGAGAATGTTTCATTAGTTCTGAATTAAATTTGAATCATTTTTGGATTCCAGAAAGTTATGCTATATTTGAGACGTTGCTGTTTTGCAGAGTACTATAAAAGTGGGCGGTTGGCGATTTGCCTGCCTGGATAAGATGGACAGATGCATAGAGATTATGTTACTTTCTTTCCAGATAGGCCATAAAATAGCTGTCCTATCTAGACCGAAAATAATATAATCGGTTTCGAAACAAAACTTTCCGAAACATTGACATGTAATGCAACTCTAATGCCTTTTAATTACTTTGTTGACAAAAGTCGAACGAAACGGCCTATTTTGCAAACTACAGTAATAATCCATGTTATAGCATTCACCTTCGTGGCATATTTTCGGTAGCAAAATTGGTATTGCTTCCCAGAAATACTATGACAATTGAATTCCATCACATTTTTATAATTTTTGCTGTAATGTATTGGTTGCTTATCGGATATAATCAGGGTTACTGCTACTGTTTCCAAAAAGTAAGACCAGTTTTAATTTCTTTCCAAAAGTTCTACTTTTATTCGCCGAAATCTGTTCCATCAACGTCAAGGAATTTCTCCCGGTTACGATGCATTTATGCCAATGTTTTCTCTAATCCTCGAAGCATGCCAAATAGCCACCTTCCGGTTAGGCTTTCAGAGCGCACTGAGATTTATATTGAAACTCTTTAGTCGCCTCAAAACGATGTCTCTGAAGCGGTCTTTTGAGTTTAGGAAGTAGCCAGAAGGCATAAAGTGCTTAATTAAGTGTACACAATGCTTGTTCTATTAGTTAAATTTTTGACGAAAAATTCATATATAGATAGTTCATTATCGTGGTGCAAAAATCAAGCTGTATCTGGTCATAAATTTGGCCTAATACCTAAATAATATTCCTCGTTGACCAGTTGTTGAGAGAGCGCAACTTACATTGGCCGCTGATTATGATATGAAACATAGAAAAATATTGACAAATTGCCTGCGTGTTTTCATAATTCCTATTTTCGTACTCATAATTTCATAATTTCACATTTTCGTATTCATATTTTCATGTTTTTATATTTTTATATTTTTATTTTTGTATATTTTTATATTTTTATATTTTTATATTTTCATATTTTTATATTTTCATATTTTTATATTTTCATATTTTCATATTTTCAAATTTCATGTTCTCATATTTTCATATGTTCATGTTTTCATATTTTCATATTTTGATATTTTATATTTTCATATTTTTATATTTTCATATTTTTATATTGTCAAACTTACAAGTTTTCATATTTTCATGGTTTCATATTTTCATATCTTCGTATCTTCATATTTTCATGTTTTCATGTTTTCATGTTTTTATATTTTTATTTTTGGTCAATTTTCATATTTTCACATTTTCATGGTTTTCATGGATGTTCATATTTTCATATATTCATATCTTCATATTTTCGTATTTTTATATTTTCATATTTTTATACTTTCATATTTCCATATTTCCATATTTCCAAATTTTTATATTTTCGTATTTTCATATTTTCATATTTTCATATTTTCATATTTTCATATTTTC
>JAHXMU010000341.1:741726-755225 GCA_019455685.1 Philornis downsi | reverse complement strand
TATTTTCATATTTTCATATTTTCATATTTTCATATTTTCATATTTTCGTATTATCATATTTTCATATTTTCATGTTTTCATTTTTTCATGTTGTAATATTTTCATATTTTCATGCTTTTATATTTTCGTATATCCATATTTTCATATTTTAATATAGTCATAATTTCATATTTTCATACTTTTTTCGTATTTTTATTTATTTCTATTTTCATATTTTCATTTTTTCCTAGTTTCATATCTTCATATTTTCACATTTTCATTTTTTTATATTTTCATATTTTCGTATCTTCATATTTTTATATTTTCATACTTTTATATTTTCATATTTTCATATTTTTATGCTTTCATACTTTCATATTTTCATATATTAATATCTTCATATTTTCATTTCTTTATATTTTCATATTTTCATACTTTCATATTTTCATATTTTTGTATTTTCATATTTTCACATTTTCATATTGTCGTATTTTCATATTTTCATATCTTCGTATCTTCATATTTTCATGTTTTCATATTTTCATTTTTTTCTATTTTCATATTTTCACGTATATTGAGTGAAGACCGTAAACGACGGTTGACCTCAAAGTTTTCCTTGACGTATGAATTGGTGAACTGAATCATAAAATGTAATTTTTCTTACTAACTTTGTGGCCGTAAAATCTAAACTAATTATGGATTTCTACTGTAGTCCTCAAATCGAGCCTACATAACTAACAAATTTACTCGTATATCTCTTAGTACACCATTTTTACTGAATATTAAAAAATTCCAGTACTATCTAAAAGTTAGAAGTAATAAAATTTATAGCTTTCTGTTGAAGCAAAATGAAGCAAACATTTGCATATATAAATAACAATAGTTTTGTTTTTCTCAACAATATTTATTCGCAAAGTGGTGGAATAGTAAAGTTTGCGATTTCCGATCTCTAGCAATGAAAATGTCAGTAGTGTTTGTGTTAATATTTTTTGTCGCTGCAGTGGTATCCCAGGGTAATCCTACGCCTACGCCAACAGCTTCTGATGGTACAACGACGCCGTCAGCTGGATCACCAGCAACTTCCGCACCAACTCCTAAGCCTCCGGCATCATCTGAGCCAACCTCCAAACCAGCTCCTAATACTCCACCAGCGGGCGTTTCTAATGAGGAACTCAAACAAATTTTGAATGAAATTCTAAGCATTCTTAAAAATTACGGCGTGGAAGATATGGATGATCCGGAAGTTATGGAACTCATTGCAAAATTAATTAAAAATCCAAAGCTTTTAAAAAAATTATCAACCGCTTTGGAAGATACTGAAGATGAAGATTATTCGGAAGAGGATATATATGACTATATTTTTGAATTCTTTGGTTTTGATTTTCGTAAGAAGTAGTAAAGTCTGTGAATAATCGAAAGCAGGTTAAAGTCAAGACGGTAGAAGAGGAAGAAATCCGGAAGGAGAGAAGAAGGATAAAAAATTATAATAAATAACATTTTTCAACTAAAGTCATACGTGTAAATATATATTATATATGTTATTCATTTAAATTAGATTAAAGTTACCTCTGTAATATACGAACGCAATATTAAGTTGTTACAAATGTTTTTGAGTAGTTGATCACGAGCCAGATTAGCAGTTCGTGAAAATAGTATTCGTGATCGGGGCAGATTGCATTGTCTCGTAATCGTCATACTACTCTATTGGAAATATAATATATAAATAGCAAACAACAATTTAGAATGCAAGAACGCTAAGTAGTATGAACAAATCCAAGTCACCAGCGACAACGACGCCAGGAATGCTAACGAGTAAATATAAAGTCACCGCAATTAACGATGTGGCCGGGAAAGTATTGAATATATTTCATAAGTATGATATCGATTTGCAGTATCTCTGTTAAGAAATTTTATAGTACATTTTCGACATAAAAACGAAGTTCTCAGCCAATTCGTATATAATTTTCATGACATTTGATTTATTTTTAACTGAAAATTGAATCAGAGCTAAAGAAAACTTAGAAAATAATTACGTCCTGGATCTATACATTTATGGATTACGAAGTCTACCAGTTTTGACCTTTCAAGCTTTGACCTTAACTTTTCAAGATCTGCTATGGATCCTCGCTCTGAACAGTGTTCTGTTTTCTTTAGAGGAGGCTGGTGTCAAGGTTATCGCATACGCAGACGATGTGGAAATAGCAGTTAGAGGGAAGCTTTTGGGAACACTCAGTGATATCCTTTAACGAGCCCTCCTCACCGTATCGAAGTGGCTGGAGGAAAAGGATCTTGGAGTAAATTCAAACAAGATCGAAGTGGTTCTGCTCACCAGGAGGTAAAAGATTCCAGCTGTAGATCCTATCTCCCTGGGAGGTACCGAGATTCCTTTCGCGGACTGTGCAAAAGACCTTGGTGTTTTATTGGACAATAAGCTGAATTTCAAACTCAACATTCTGGGCACGGCGAAAAAGGCTATAGAGGCGCTACACGCGTGCAAGAGGGCAATAGGAAACAATGGGAATTAAAGTCTTGAATTGTTCACTGGTTATACTGTATGCATTACTGTAGTAAGTCCGATAATGCTGTATGGAGTTGGCCAAATGTTGGCTAGTCTGTGCATCACAGGTGCTCTGCACCACTTCATCCAATGCACTAAATGTAATTTTGCATCTACTATCCCTGGCAATAATTAGTATACGAGTACAGACTGCCGCAGCTATGGCAGTAAGACTAAGAGAGCTGTCACAGTGGTCAAACAGTGATTATGGTCATGTTGTGATCCTTAACATGGTGCCTGACATAACAGGCACTATTGACTACACTCTGGCTAAACTACTGTTCGACAAGAAGTACCATATACTTATACCAGATAGAGATACATAGAAATGTAGAATTCCTGGTATAAGACTATATGTCGACTTTTACACTGACGGCTCAAAACTAAATAACCGGGTAGGTTACGGGGTCTACTCCAAAGATCTGGGGCTAAGTATACAGTAGTGTTTGTCAGGTCGAAATGTTGGCCATTAAGGAAATGGCAGAATGGCTGAGATATAACGCCCTTACCATGGTGGGGATTAACATGTTCTCTGACAGTCAAACTGCCATTAAATCCCTGCATTCTGGCTTTCTGAACCCAACATCAGCCTTGAAATGCTGCAGACCTCTTAACGAGATGGTTCAGCATTTCAACATCCACTTTATGAGGGTGCCGGACCGCAGGGGCATACCAGGGAACTGCAGAGCAGCCGAGCTGGCAAGACTAGGAACAACCTTACAGATTCCAGCCGAGTTGGAGTCCGTGGGCATGCCTCTAGCCACTTTGCAAGCTCCTACTGCGAGATTGAGCATTTTTAGTTGCAAATGATAGGTGGGCGCCTGTCCGATAGGTGGGCGTCTGATTCAGACAGATGTGCCCTTTTCTAGATCTGAAGCGTTCATACACACTGCTGTCGCTATCAAAACCCGACGTCACATTGCTTATATCCGTCATGACGGGACACTGTCTGATTGGAAGACATGCAGTGAGACTGAAGGTTGCGACTAGTGACTTCTGCAGGAGCTGTAGGGATGAAGACGAGGAGATGTCCATAGAACAACTCCTCTGCCCCGCCCTGTCGAACAGGCGGAGATCAACACTGGGTTCTTATTTCTTTAGGGACCTAGGAGATTTGAACGATATATAGGTAAATATTGTCCGACTTAAGGGCTTCTTGAGGCGCTCAGGATGGTTCAACGGGGGAAAACTAGGGACATCCATATCTCTAGTTTTCGCGGTATCACAATCGACTATATTGTCGAGGTGAGTCTGTCTATTCAGACTGCCACACTGACCTAACCTAACCTAACATAACACCCAAGTATCTTTTGACCTGATTTGTTTCATGACTTTTTAAGTCAATTGATCAATGACCGTCTGTCTGACCAGCTGGTGGACATGATAACTTCCGTAAATCTTTATGAAACTTTTCATAGGTTACGTTGTCAGATCTCATCTGGAGATTGTAAATGGACTATTTCGTCCTACCCCTTTTGCTATCTCCCGAAATGCAGTTTTTGCCTTGTAATTCATATTTTAAAGACTGCAGCGATCTAAATTTTTGTTCGTTATTTTGAGCTGTAATTCTCGGTAAAACTTAAAAAAGTCTTTCGATTAAAGCTTTTGATAGCTCTGACACAAATGGCCAATTTAACCCGTTTATTCTTGTGTTCATACCTTTTATATAGTCATACTAAATTTGGTCCGCTATAGTAAGTATTGCCCATTTGATTGAATGATAATTCTCTGTACAACTTTAGAATAACAGATAAAGGAGCCTCTCCTCATCCGATAGCTCAAATACAAACTGCCGATTTAACTTACATATTCTTAGCTTCATATCTTTCAAGTCGTCGTATTGAATTCAATTTGAACGTGTCATATTTTTAGTATAATGAAATATATTTTGATAATGAAAATGCGGGCATCGCCATACCCATTCGGGTGCAACCTTTCGTTTAAGTGCGTTTCGGAAGCTTCTATAAATAAGGAATTGTTAGTTAATTTGCTTTGTAATATTAATTTGTATTATCGAGAAATATCATTTAGTGTACGATAGGTGGCGTATAAGTCATATCAATAAATTAGCAGAGTATTAGACATAAATGACTCTATAACGGATCGAGCTGCATCCTTAAGTAGGGGGAATAGCTAGTCAAATATTGTTTTACTTACAAAAAAAAATACCTGAACAAATTCAGTATTTCTTTACAATCTGTGAATTTTAAATACTGATGAAAAACCTATGACGAAAATTTACGAAAATCGTTAAAAGTTATCTTAACATCTAAAAAAATGTATATCTTTTATCGCAGTGAAATAGTCGAATTTTAAGAAAACGTCTGCTACAGTAAAAATTTTTTTGAAAATATTTGTAAAACATTCTCTTTGTCCCCACGATTTTCTTACTTTAAACGTCAATGGAACAAAATTGATACGAATGATTTCCATCTTTCGCCCACTTCTTAATACAACAATATATCAATTTGCCGCCAGGAATATTCAAACTTTTTGAAACAAACAAATACAACAAATTGAATGTCATTAAAATGCAATAAATTAAATTCTCAAAACAAACAACCTCTACAAGTACATAACACAATACATATTGGAAATATCACGTACATCAAATTAAGTAGACCGTTCAGTTATTTGTATAACCGTAACTAATATGTTCGATCTATTCGAATAAAGTTGTGCTAAATTTACGATCAATCATATTACAGCCGCCACATTTTTTCATAACATTTCTACTAACTGGCATAATATGAAGATAGTTATAAATATCAGGCTTAGGATTTACAGAAACTATTGTCCAACGGTTCTACAACGGATCGGGTAACAATGAAATCGGTAATCTCTTTGGTGTTCTTAGTTCTGTGCACTTTTCTGTCATCCCATGCCATTCCACATGGGAGCTCGCACCGATCTCTACATCGATCTGTCATCGAAAATATCAATTCTAAGATCTATGATATAATAAGCCACTATCCCGTGATATTTCCACCACAAAACAACGGAGATGCCGAACTTCATGATGAACTAATGCAATTGCATGCAGCAAAGCTGGATGAAGCTGCTACTGAACGAGACGAGAATATGGCCCTAAATGCTATTCTACTGTTCCACGACTATCGGGTGAATCGGGAAAGACTTCAAGAATTATTGTTGGATGCCGAAAATGAACTGAAACTGTGGTTGCGAAAAGCTGAACTAAATGCCGAAGCTCACGCAAACGCCGGGTGGATAATGAATGTTTTAGAGGAAGCACGCAAACATGGAGCGGTGCGCGATATGATTGATGTGCTTGAAATCTATGAAAATTATATAGAGCTGATAAATCAGATCGAAGAGAGTCGGAAAGAGGAAAGCGAAGAGAATATTGAGAAGAGCAGCAAAGAGGATAGTGATGAGGAAAGCGAAGAGAGCAGCAAAGATGACAGTGGAGAGGATAGCAATGAGGACAGTGATGAAGATAGCAAAGAGAGCAGAAAAGAAGAGGAGCTTCCCAAATCACACCACTCGATCCGCTCATCACATTTTAGACCACATCATAGTCCTGAAGAATACGAGGAAGAGGAAGCTCCCAGACATCACATGCACGGACGCAGATCTCACGAAGACGACAAAGAAGAAAATGATAAGGAACCGGAAATACATCACAAACATGGTCATGGAGATCAGGAAGAGTGCGAAGAATCGAAAAGGCATTATGAAAGGGGTCACAGTCATCACGAAGAAGATGGTGATGAAGAGGATCATGAACCCGAAAGACATCACAAGCGTGGGCACCGGCATCATAAAGATGACGAAGAAGATGAAAATGATGAAGAAGGTGAAGTGAGGGAAAGGCATCGCAAACATGGTCATGAACGTCATGAGGGGGATATGGAAGATGAAGAGAGGGAAAGGCACCACAAACATAGCCATGGACATCAGGAAAGGGATGAAGAATCGGAAAGCCGTCACAGACATAGACATCACGAAGAAGAAGATGCTGATGATGAGGAAGAACCTGAACCTGAAAGACATCACAAGCTTGGACACCGACATCATGAAGAACATCACGAAGACGACGAGGAAAATGAGGAACGCGAAAGGCATCATGGTCATGACCATGGACATCACGAAGAGGACAAAGATGATGAAGAATTGCAAAGGCAGCATAGTCACGGTCATGGTCATCATGAAGCGGATGAGAAAGATGAAAATCCGGAAAGGCATAACAAACATGTTCACATGCATCACGAAGAAGATGGGGATGACGACGACGAGGAAGAACCTGAACCCGAAACACATCACAAGCGTGGGCATCAACATCATGAAGATGACGAGGATGAAGAAGCTCAAAGGCATTCCACACATGACCAGAGACAGCACGAGGCCGATGAAGAAGATGAAGAATCGGAAAAGCATTACAAACATGGCCATAGACAACACATAGATAATGAGGATGAAGATAATGAGGAAGAATCTGAACCCGAAAGACATCATGGACATGAGCGCAGACGTCTTGGCGATGAAAAAGACGACGAGGAAGATGAAAAACCAGGAAGACATCATAAACATGCCCGTTCACATCACAAAGATGACGAAGAAGATGAAAAAGCAGGAAGGCATCACAGACATATTCACCGACGTCACGAAGAAGATGAAGAACCGGAAAGGTATCGTAAACATGCCCATACACATCACAGATACAACGAAGAAGATAAAGAAGCAGAAAGGCACCACAGACATCACGAAGAAGATGAAGAACATGGACATCACGGAGGACATGAGGAAGTTGACGGTGCCAATGAACCTGAGCCAGAAAAACGTCAAAAGCATGAGCGTAGCAGTCATGATGATGACAAAGAAGATTCAGAAGTTTCCTTACCGCATGGCGGACTTGGTCGCAAGCATCATGAAAATGACGAAGATGATAACGAACCGGAGACTCATCACGGACATGGCGGTAAACATCGCGAAGAAGACGATGATGAAGCTGAATCCAGAAAGCACGATGATCATGGTCACCATAGTGTTCAAAGGCGCTATGGAGATAGCAGTGAGGACGATATTTTAAGCCATCACGCTCATGGGCGTTGTTGTGGTCATCGCCATCACGAACATGATTCAGATGAAGTTCAGTCCGAAGAAGATTCTAATGAATCTAAGGAGTCCGATGAAGCTAATGAACCGAAAGAATCGGATGAATCCAAGGAATCCGATGAATCGGAAGGATCTCACGAATCTGAGGATTCTGATGAATCTCATGAAACCGAGGAATCTGAAGAACCTGATGAAGAAGAACGCCAACATCACAATCACAACACTCATCATCGCTTTGCCGCAGCCAGTCCTGAAGTTTGGAGGCGAATAGAGGAACTTATAAGAGAGGATGCCGAAGCTAAGCACCAGCATAGCCGTCATCATCATTAAGGGTTTTGGGAAATGTCTGATTCCCTGTTGCACTTTTCCCTTGGAAAGAAAAAGAGTAAACAATTTCCTATAGAAACGTATTTTATTTATAAGTTTTCCTCAAGCTACTGATATTGTAATACTAATCCTTAAGATGTGTTATAAAAAATATTTAAAAAAAAACATAAAAAATTGAAATACGAAAAAAATATTAAAGCTCAAAAACGAAATTACAATACAATTCATAGTTGTTAAGTAGATATTGCAGAAGCAACTGCTCCTGGAATTTCATATTTATATTTTCCATATTCCTCTCTTTAATAGGAAGCCATTTAGTTTCTTTGTGGATTCCATTAACCACTTGGCGTATTTTAACAGATGTTCCTTTTTCCGGTCATCATTTTCGTCACGGGCTTCACATAATAGATTGTAGATTTCCTGTAGCTCCAAAGCGAAATCTTTGTTCTCCTCCTGTAGGAGGTCTGCAAAGAAGTTACGATATTTCCCCAAATCACGTTTAGCTTTCAGCAGCCAGGAACATTTTTCCGAGGGTTGCAGCAGCGGATCGTTGTCGATGATATCGAAGCAATCGGGTTTATTTTGAACAATCACAAATGAGTGAGATAACTGGAAGGAAAAAGACAAAGAAATGTATTAAACTGCAGGAAAGCTGAATACGGATAATCTGATTTGAAATGTTATTATGTTTATAGAGAATACTATATAAATGTCGGACTGGAGGTATTGTAACAACCAATTCTCAAGGTGTTATGCCAGGGCTAATCGTAACTCATATATTTAAAAATTAGTATGTCTGTGTGCAGCATACAGTATATATTGCCATGATATATACGAGATAGTATACGAGTATATATTGTCATGATAAAAAATTGGCAGACTATTTATCAAGAATAGTCTAGAATAGAAGATTAACATTAAGCAAGTGAAACTGATTCGCAATCCAAGAGAAAATATTATGTGGGTAACCCATGCTTAAAAGAGTGTAAGAATATATAAAAATATAGAGTTAAAAGAAATGTTCCTTTCTGAACTATGCAGAAGGGGAATCCCTTTCAATGTTTTGCGGATTCAACCAAATAGTTCAACTTATTACAACTTGTTCTCTGCAAGGCAGAGAGAATTAAACAAAATGTCCTCATAGTTGCGGGTTTAATCCACGATACAACCATCTATCATTATTTGAGCTTACTTTGAATAATCCACAACGTTCAGTAAATGCTTCTCAAAATGCATCCCATGAGTAGAATGTTGGAGAGCTTCTCGCACTCAATGAGCTTACATGCATTTTGTTTTTAAACTCACTGAACGGGGCCTACAATTTAACGATGATTTTGAACTTCAGTTTGAGAAGCATTTGCTAAGCTTATCCATTTGTCAAAGTATTCGTCATATATCATATTGAGGTTATCGGCTCAGAATGACAGATTTGATGTCTGTATCCGGGCTCGAATACAGGATCTTGTGCATGATAGTCGGGTGTACTTGTTGTCTTGCCACGAGTGGTCTTTTTATGTCGATTATTTTGAAATTGCTCGTTTTCCTAATGAAATTTGCTGCGAAATATGTTTGTAGAAATTTTGTTGCCCCCTTTTTTCTCTTGGAAATACATATTTCTCAGCATTTTTTCAAAAATCTCCCCCCCTGTTCAAAGAACTGTATGAGTTGAAATGGCTGTTTTATGTATTGTGGGCTATCATTGTTTAATTGTTGTAATTAACAAATAATCACTAAAATTTTGGTAAAAATTCCGAAATACGAGAATTCTACTAGAGGTGGGTTCAGCTCTAGTATATGCAAATTTTTTTCTATCGTTTCAATTTTTTGCAATTTCGAACTAGACATGCCTCTCTGTATAAGACATTTCTGCGCACAATTTGAATCTCATATTTCAAACGGTTCAGTTTCAATAATGCTTTCAAAGGACACGTGAATAATGGATATGCTTTTATTGCTGATAGGCTTTTACGACGATCAGGAATGTATATATTTTATGGATTAGTACAAACGGAACGACAAGATTAGTATATATCATCATTTACATGATAGTTTATACGCGAAAATGCTTTCTCTGAGAGAAAAGTTTCATTGAATAAACCTGAACTGAACTGAAGAAACCTTACATTCTTAATCGATGGTTACGTTCAATATAATATAAAATTTTCTTTAAGAAACATCCTTTTAATTTAAATGTTAATTTAGACAAAAACACTGATGAAATTTTCTGAAAATTTAATGCCAACAAATCAATGTGATTTGTAAAAATAATTTTTTTTTTTCCATTTAAAATTTCTAAAGAAATCTCTGTTATGTGACGTTTTTTTTCAAGAAAATTTATTATATTGTATAAATTCTATTAAATAAACTTTTCTGCAAAGATAAGAGAAAAGTTTTGGAAGACAAGTTTCAACTTTTATTCAAGAAATGTTTATTTCTGGCCACTACCTAATAAAAATTTACTTTTTTTTGAGAATAGAGCGTTTTATTAGAAGATTTTTTTCGGGTGATTTCATTTAATGCAACTTTTACACAATTAGGTTTCATTAAATCTACTGTCCCAAAACTAACCGTCTTGACGTATAGATGGCGGCATTGGTTTGAAAAGATTATTCCGGTGATAAGTGGCAACCTTACAAAACATATGTCGTAAGTTTTAAAGCGCCACGTGGTTTAGTATTTTTATGTTATTTTTACGTTACGTAATTTAATATTTCCATTTGGAAGATCTCAGTCCATCCAATATTAAAGCCAAGCTAGGTTCTACTCTGGGACAGTCTGCTCCTTCGTTTACGACTGTAAAGTATTGGGTAGCAGAGTTTATTTGAGGCCGTAACAGCTGCCAAGACGAACACCATAGTGTGTCGTCCAATTGAGGTGTTTAAGCCAGACATGGTTAAGAAAATTCACAAAATGGTATTGGATGTTCGTCGACTGAAGGTTCATGAGCTAGCTGAAAGGATAGGCACTTCAAAAATTGATATACATCGCATTGATCTAAGTTTTGAAATGGAAAAACTTTGCGCAAGATGAGTGCCGCGCTTGCTTTCAATAGAGCAAAAACAGCATCGTAAAGGTGTTTCAATAGAGTGTTTTTCGTTGTTTCACTACCTGGTTGAAATATGGGTCCACCACTTCACACCTGAGACAAAGGACTAGTCAAAACAGTGGACTGGAATGAGAGAATCGTGTCCAAAAAAGCCGAAGACGGTTCTATCTGCAGGCAAGGCCATGGCATTCTTTTTTGCACATGGAAGGAGAAACCTTCAATGGCGAATATTATACAAAATTATTGCAGCGTTTAAGAAATTATGGAAAAAGGGCGTATTTGGCGAAAAAGTAAGTTTAATTTCACGAAGACAATGTCCAAGTTTACATATCTGCTATTGCAATGACCAAAATTAATGATGTTGTAAAGTTCGAATTGCTTCATCACGCATCGTATTCGCCAGATTTTGCTCCCCCGGATTATCTACTATTTTCAAACTTGAAAAATTGGCTCGGAAAGCCAAAAATTTCCAAACAGTGAAGAAATGAAGTCTGCGACTAATGGCTATTTTAAGGAGTTGACGGTTCTTACTATAAATAGGGTGCAGAAGCTGTTTAAAAGTATTTCAAACTAAAAGGAGAAAATTGTTCCGAACTTTTTTGTATCTTCTTTGTTAGATCGACTAGTTTTGGAACCGTCCTCGTAAATCAAATTGGCAAATTTAGAAAAAAATAGTGATTCGCCTATAATTTCTAAACAAAGGTACTTAGTAAATTATAATTTTGTTTTTTTTTATTATGCGTTAATTCCGACTTGTATTTGTTGTTAAGTAGCTATAAATTACTGATACTCAAGATTGTAGCTGAAGGTACGTGTAAGTTAGTTCTACAGTGGTTGTTTTAAAGTCTACAAAACACAACTAAATTGCCCATAGTTGGCCTAAGTTTTGGTGACTTCTTCTTTAAAGTCACACTTACTCTGCCTCAATATGCAGTGCTTCAGCGATTTATTGAAACACTTTGAAAATAATTCCAAGTAAAGTAACTCCATAATACCCCTTCTTAGCAACACACCTAATGGCACATTAATGCAAAATTTATTATGATATTTTTATGGTTGAGAAGCGATGGTAATTTTGTACTTTCCACAGTACCACAACGCGACGTCGCCTCTCCACATTCGAATTATATTTATGAGACTAATTACAATTCGCAGTTTCAAAGTAAAGATTGCAGATGCAATTTATAAACTATTTATAGGCAATCTTTTAGTAGACATGACAACTATTATCTATAAGTTCTATATAAATCTTAAAGCTTATCGAAAGTTACACTGGCTTCCAGTAGTCAGTTGTCCTCAGGAATGTAAAGAACGCACTGGGGATGGAGTCAGATTGAAGGTATGGAATGAAAAATGGAAGAAAAATATGCCAATGAAAGTAATAAAGCTAAGATAACAAAATCAATTGGTGCAATACCATCTACATGGCAACATCCCTTCAGAATAAAATGGTGATAACACAAGGGTTAAATGTTAATTATCTACATAAGAATATGCAAAGTTTGCTGTCTGAATGACAGAAACCAAACACCGAAAGGATTTTTCATGTGATGAAAAATAATTTCATGTGATGATATCATTTCATGTTATGATTTCTAGAACGAACTTTCACTGCAAGAAATTTCCATAAGTTACATATATTCGGTTACTTATGCCGATATTCTTATATACACTAAAAGATTGATCTGTAAGTTGAATAATTTGCTGACTATCCATCACTACAGCATGATAGGTGATAGGTACTCAGTTCATCCGAGAGGCCAGCAAATATGTACAAATATTCTTCATGACGAGTCGGTACATCGTCCACGGCGAAATGCAATGTTTTTTTTATAATATTTTCAGGTGAGATTGAGATTGATTGAGATTGATTTTTATATGAAATTGCCTGGTAGTCTGTTGACTTTTAATACTGTATCAAAGTGTAATCAAGTGGAATTTGCCCTCCAGTTTCAACAACTGAAGCTATTCATACAGTTGATGAGAAAAACGGTGATGACTGTTGAAATTTATTTGCAATATAAGTGTTCAGTACCAGTTACGTTTGGAGCATTTAATTCATTTTTCTGTTCATCATATCGACAAAATGGAGCGATCACACACTTTGAGTCTGTATCTAACAAAGTAAAAGGCAGGAAAATCATTATGTTGTACTTCTTTTATTCAGTTTCCATACGAAACGATCCCTATGTTTACTGTACAGAATGTTTGTTATAATTTTGTTGAACATTTTTAGTATCACCATTCAAAAAACCTAGGTTTTAATATATATTATTTTCTCTAGAACACTTGCGTTAAATTTTTTGCTTTGCAGATAATTTTCATTGTATTATATTTTCCATAGACACGTATATCCCACACGAAATTTCCGCAATCTATTTTCTATAGAAAATGTCCGCAATTTATTTTCTATAGAAAATTTTCGCAATATAAGTTTCTATAGAAAATTTTCGCAATATATATTTTCTATAGCAAATTTTCGCAATATATATTTTTTATAGCAAATTTTCGCAA
>JAHXMU010000341.1:711952-740696 GCA_019455685.1 Philornis downsi | reverse complement strand
CTATAGAAAATAGTTGCCATGTTTTCTATAGAAAATAGTTGTCATGTATTTACCATATTTTCTACAAGAAATATCTCAGGAAAAAATTGTCGCTTTATTTTCTATAGAAAATGTTTTCCCATATCTTCTACATTTTTCAAATTTGTTTACGGAATATTTTCACCACCTTTTCAGTACAAATTTTTCTTTATATTTCTATTTGAAATTTTATCTGTACAATATAGAAAAATTATTAGAAAATATTATTACTTTATTCTCTATAGGAAATGTTTTCCTATATTTTCCACATTTTTCATATTTGTTTACATTTTTGATTTACAAAATGTTATCAAATTTCCCAATTAGAATTCCCTTGACTTGTCCACAGAATACTTCCTTATTTTCTGCAACAGAAAAATTCGTATCTATATTTTGTCTGCAGAAACGCTTACATCTAGGCCTTTGCTTGAAGAAGACTGCATATATTTTGCAGAGTAATCGTTCGCTCTATATTTTCTATACAAAGTTCTATTTGTATTTTTCATTTATATTTTTCCCAGTAATTTGTTTATTTATTTTGTTTACAAAATTTTCTCAAAATGTATAAATATTCTTAGTGTCTGTCGTAAATCTTCTTATCTCATTGCTTTGTAAACAAAATTGCCTAAAACACTCTAAAAAACACTAAAGCTTTATGTTTTTGCAGGAATCATTGTTGACGATTTTTTTAGAATTTATTATAAAGTTTCCTATATAGGAAATTTCCTTCAATTGTATACCTGTATTTATATTTGTACTATTGATTGACATTACTTCGCAATTTTTTTTAAAGCTTAAATAAATGAATACTTTTTTCCAGACAAATGTATGCCACATGTATTGAATCTGATAATCCAGACATGTAGGCGCTTTGTTAGCAGATTTTCAGTAGTACTACACGTGCATTAACATATTCTAAAATCACAACTGATTGAAAGATTATACAGAATTAAAAATATAAGGGTTAAATTGGTTATTAATCTGGGAGTTCATCTTTCAGACTGCAATAGAATGAACTAAAAATTTAAGATATTGCAGTCAAAGAATTGGGGTTTTATATCGAAAAAAAAATCATTTTTCGAAAACGGGAAGGCATTAGAAATGGTGGTTAATACAGCTCAATTACAATCTCCGGCTGTGATCTGCCTAAATATTAGGCTGGACCAAGTTTTAGAAGTCATTGTGTCCACTCAGTCAGGTGGACACCGCTCAAACGACTTAGGAAGTCATGAGACACGTTTGGTTAAAAGATGCTCGTTATTTTAAACTCTTCCTTCCGGGTGTTACTTTGTTGGCCGTATCAAATGATAGGTACCTTCATTGCTTCCGGTAAAGAGATAAAGAAGGCAGGAATTGGTAAATCACAAAGGTCTGAATTTAAACCACTCCAAAGCAATGTGTCACACATTTTTTTACATTCGGCAAAAAATATTGAATCTTTAATGAATCTTTAATGGGAGGTGATGCCACATCTACCTATAATTTATAATTCTGGTCCTCCATCTTCGGATCTTCATTTATTCCAGAGTCTGCATAATGTTTTGGAAGGAAATACCTTCAACACGGAAGGGAACCCAAAAACCAAATAATTCCAGCATTTTGATAAGAAAGACTAGACATTCGTCCAATTTTATATCAAAAAGTGGCCTGAAGGATGGCAAAAAGTCATTGAACAATATAATTCTTATACTGCCGCTCAGTGGCAGGTGGCGCTATTCAAGCCATACTTTATCATTTAACAGTAGTGACTACTATTTAAAGTACGCTTCACATAACGGTTCAGTCCTTACTTATTTGTTTGTCACCTTGGCTGAGGGAAGAAGCGGGCCCTAAGGAAGTTTTGGCAAGGGGACCTACTTCTTATCTTAAAGGTAGTTCGACTAATCCTTTCGGGATTGCTTTGGGTACCCCAAAGGTCTGCTGGCTGCCGCAATAAGAAAAGAATTATAAACAAGAAAAGAAATATAGAATATAGAGATATAGAATATAGAGATGGCACACCATGAGTAAGGCCTCACGGCGAGACTCATGTAAATAAAAACAGTTGATTATTCGTTCGTCCTACTTCCAAACATCACCTACAAAAAATTTCCAGCCATGGAATTATCCCGTTATTTTAATTCTCTCTTCTCTTTTAAACTGGTGAAAAATGTGTTTTTCTTTTTTGGTCCATTTGAATAGCACCCCTCACGTGGTAATCAGTTTAAGTGTGAAAATCTTTTGCAGATCATGATAAATTAGATAGGATTACAGTTATTGTATATAATTAAATATAAAACAATTGATTTTAAGTAAAATGGGCCGAGCTAAATACTTGAGTGCCAAGGAAAAAATCAAAATTAAAGCCTACAAAAAGTGTGGACTTTCTATTTATCAAATAGCTGGAAAAACTAATAGAAGTCGCAAAGTTATATTGACATATTTGCTTGACACCGAAGGCTATGGAAATAATATGAAAGGTCAAACAGCAAGTACTATTGCATCTGCTGACAAGAGCGCTATTCTGAGATATGCCTCAATTTCACACGACTCTGCTGCCAAAATCAAGGAAAAAGCTGGTGTAAGTGTAAGTGTATCAATGGTAAAAAGAGCACACTTGCAACACTTGAGACTTAAAAAGAAACCACCGCTAGATAATCTCTGTAAGGAACGTCGTCTTCATTTTTGTCATACGACTATGACGTGGAGTAGAGAGTGGAATAGAATTATATTTTCCGACGAAAATAAATTTAATTTAGATGGCCTAATGGATATAATTACTATTTTCTTTTTTGTGTTTAATGTTTTAGCACTTTCATTTCATTCATTGAAATGAAAGAAAATTTATGTTATAGGATTACAGCAAATACGTGAAATATGATTTATAAAAGCACAACCAGCAGTTCGTTATAATTATTATTTTGGAAAAAAATCGAGCTTAGAAAAATATTTAAAGGGAGGGTGCTATTCAAGTAAAAGGCACTGTATACTCTAGATTAAGATTAAATATTCGAATAGAAAATCTGATTAAGAAAATCGAAATTACTTTCGTGCCAACTGAATATATGAAATACTTATATGAATGTTAGTATACCAGAATGTAGGAAGTAATGTAATTACTCCTGGTATACAAGCAATTTTTATCATTTTGCGCATATTAATTTATGGAAATGTCAATTAAATTTTGCGATTATTTAATATTAATGTGATGCAGATTAATTCCGAATATATTTCATTCATTCATTTCGCACAATTTTTATGAGATATCTGATTTGCTGCACCAATAGTAGAGTTACATGTGTTCTAAGAATTTTAAGTTAGTTGCTTCCAAATTTATTTTAATTGTAAAAAATTTCATTATCTTCACCAGCTTTCTTACATCATAATATATGTATATTGTACATATACTATGAATATCCATCAACTTACATGACTTGCGAATAACACGGCAAAAACACACATTTTCCATTTTGGGGCCATTTTCAAGTCCAATGTATGGTTTTTACAGCAAATTATAAAACTCAATTAATTAAAACACTTTGCGAGGAAAAATTTATTGTACTATTGCATCGGAATTTCATCAAAAATTTTCCGTAATGTTCGTATTCTATTCGTTGTGTCGAGGAATATTTCTTTTTATTCCAATTCGATTAAGATTTATTAGTGTTGTGTTCGCGTAAACAATTATTTTGAAACTGTTTTGCGCCTTTTAAAAATCGATTCGGATTAAAATTATGATCTGCTCTGGAATGCTTATCAGTTGGACTCCTTATATATTTCTTATATTGCATGAGATGCTGGCCGAATGTTGTCCGTCTGAGATATTTTACATATAATATAGAGTAAATCGTTGATTCCCCTTCGATGAAATCATCGATTTGTTTTTGTTATTGCTGCTATTTGCTTCTTGTTCTCATGCAATTTTTTACATTCTCTATAGTATATATTCGAATCTATAATACGTAGAATGTAGATGAAATGCAAAAAAAAAAACGAAAAAAAAATTACAATAGTCTGGACGATATCTGTAATGGAATATAATCTTCGGGAAAAAGGGGGTGTGGGCATCCACACATATAGCGAGTCCTCCATCAATGCTATGTAAGTATGTAGGTTATGGCCAAAATGTGGATTGATATCCGCGTAGAATGGAAAATATTTGCCGATGATAGAGCAAATCATGACTAAAATGTAATCGAAACGAAATATAACTTATACAGACATTTCTCAATGAAATTTCTTTTAACAAATTTTTGGTTTTTTGGAAAATATGGTGAGGCGACTACATTCTATGGAGAGTATTATGGTAACCGTTACCTGTAGAAAGTATGGTTTCAAGTATTTTTTACGGAACAGAGTGTGAGAATTATCTTCTATTGAAAATATGGGAGCTACTATTTTATATAGATTACTCGGTTATAATTAACTTTAATAGATAATATGGTGGTAATTGCCACTTTTTATAGAATATATGAATGCAACTATAGTTTTCTATAAGAAAAGTGGTGACAAATTGTTGCATCTTTAATTTTCTATACAAATATGGTAGCAAATGTTTTCTATAGAAAATATGAAATATGATATGCGACAATTGCCTATAGGAAATACGAAGGCAACTATTTTCTGTAAAAGAAATGACAGCGACTATTACTTTCTGCCTAAAATATGGTAGCAGCTATAAATGTCTATAGAAAATGTGGCGGTAGTTTTCATTTTCTATGGAAACATAAAATATGACAGCAACTATTTTCTATCAAATGTTTTCTATCACAAGACATTTTATCGAAAATATTCACAAGATTTTCTATCGAAAATATTCACAAGATTTTCTATAGAAAATACTCACAAAATTTTCCATCAAAAATATTTACAAGATTTTTTCTAAAGGAATTATTTACAAGATTTTTTCTATAGAAAATATTCACAAGATTTTCTAATAGAAAATTTCACAATGTTTTTTCTACAGGAAATGTTCACAAGATTTTCTAACACAAAATTTCACAATAAAAAATATTTCTATAGAAAATATTCACTAGATTTTCTATCGAAAATGTTCACAAGATGTTTTCTATAGAAAATACAAGAGTTTTTCTATAGAAAACATTCATAAGATTTTTTATGCAAAACATATTTACAATATTTTTTCTATAGAAAATATTCACAAGTTTTTTTTGTATAGAAAATATTCATAAGATTTTTCTATCGAAAATATTCACAAGATTTTTTCTATAGAAAATATACACAAGATGTTTTCTATAGAAAATATTTACAAGATTTTCTGTGGAAAATATTCACAAGATTTTCTATCGAAAATATTCATAAGATTTTCCAATGGAAAAATATTCACAAGCTTTTTCTATATAAGATATTCACAAGATTTTCTATCGAAAATATTCACAAGATTTTTCTAACGGAAATATTCACAACAATTTCTATCGAAAATATTTATAAAATTTTCTATCGAAAATATTCACAAAATTTTCTAATAGAAAATATTCACAAGGTGTTTTCTATAGAAAATATTCACAAGATGTTTTCTATAGAAAATATTCACAATACTTTTCTATCGAAAATATTCACAATAATTTTTATCGAAAATTTTTATAAGATTTTCAAATAGAAAATATTCACAAGATTTTTTTCTATAGAAAATAGAAAATATTCTCAAGATTTTCAAATAGAAAATATTCACACGATTTTCTAATAGAAAATATTCACAAGATTTTTTATCGAAAATGTTTACAAGGTTTTCTATCAAAAATGTTCATAAGATTTTCTATCGAAAATATTCACAAGATGGTCTATTTAAAATATTCACAAGATCTTCTATCGAAAATGTTCACAAGGCAAGGGACTTTTAGAAAACTGTCTGCTAACAAAAAAATTATCTTATAACTAAATACTGAGCCAAAATTATATTACACTGAAGATTGGAGACAAAGTAAAATATTTTCTAAAATTTGCAAGATTTTCTTTGCGAATAACTTTTTGGCAAACATTTCAAAAATGAGCAGATTTCTGCAAGTAGACTAGTAGTACTTATTTGTTTGAAAATAAACACAAAAACAAAAGTGGAAATGTGTAGATTTCTTTAATTCTTCGGTACTTTTCAGTACATATTTGAAAATTCTCTTAACATTTTTGCTATAGTTTTTGACGTTTCAAATATTTCCTATATAAATGTGTAAGATTGTAAATGTTAGATGAGTAAATTAATTTAGTTATTACTGAAAATCATTAAAATTTTCCATGACTTTGCATTTCCGTATTTATTCGAAAGCATGGCAATCTCAACTATGTTGACCTCCATCATTGAGTCTACAGGAATAGGTTGCCATGTCTGGCCAGTCTGGTTCAGTATAAACACCTTTTAAATGCCACTGACTCTATTTGTAATTGTAAACAAGATTAAATCTCTTTTCACATGAATGTAAACACGTAATAAAAAAATTGCAATACAAATGAGTAGATTTTGCTGGCAAATAGTGCTTGATTACGAATGATGCCAGAAATCAAAGAAAAGGAACCCCTTGCGTATTCTTCTTAAGAATTAAGACAATAAATTGTATAATTTTATAGAAATGTTTAAATATTTAAAAATGTTTCAACATGAATTTGAAAATATGTCATATAGAACCAGATGTCTACTGGATGGTATTGTAAACTTTCGCATCAAACTCAACACAAGTTGATCGTCCACTCTACTCATGGCATTCAAAAGAATTTTAATTTTTTAACATTCAAAAACATTGTTTTGCAAATTAGTATTTAATTAATAACAAGACGTTGGTTCAACCCTAAAAAAGAACAAAAACTACATGAAATTGTTCATATTTTTGGTTTTTACGAGCATTGCCAATGATGAAGATGGAAGATGATCATCATCATCATCATGATGACTCCATGTGTCAAAAATGTCCGGCGCCGCAAAAATAGAGCAAATATTTTGCAAGTGATTCCTCACATCGTTAATGACCATGATTTGTACATTTTCTGAGTGAATGTCATTGCTCGCAATTGTTCATTATTAATATTAATTAGTTTTATTAGAAATATCATTGAAATCATACGCCCACCAATGTATCTAATAGAGAAAAAGTCGTTAAAATCTTAGCAAAATTTTGAAAATATTATATGTTAGTAATGGGATATGATAAGTTTGAGATTCTGCCAGGAAAGTAATGTGGTGTTACAGGGGTTCATAACCAATTTTGAAACTTGAGACAAATGTGCAAAATTCGTTTTTTGAAAAGAAAAGCCAAACCGAAAATCACAGAGAAGTGATAAAATTAACACATATTTGCAGAACAACGTTTTTCTACATAAAATATTGTGAATATTTTTTATAGAAGGTATTGCGCAAAATTTTCCTTTAAGTTTTTGTATAGACAAATATTATAAATATTTTCTCTACCGCATATTTAACAGTACTTTCTGCTTACTACCTTGCGATATGTTCTATGCCGAACATTTCGTTTTATATTTTTTGTGGAACTGTTTCGTAATATACTCTATGGAACATTTTTCGCGATGTCTTCCATTGGGAAATCTTCAAACCAATTGTTAGGCTACAATTTCTGTAAACGAATATAATCGGTTTCTTTGGAAAGTCTTCTCAATATTTTCTTCCCCTACTCCTTATTCTGACAGACCGTTTCGTAATAGATAGTACGCGCGACTATCGTTCGCATGATCGCAGGTTCAAACCCGCACATAGCCTCCAAATACTATTTAAGCGGCAGTCACTTCGAGGTGTTCGACGAACACTGCGAGTAGTCGCGTAATTAACAAGTCTTGTAAATGCTTCTGAAACTGTAAAGTTCGGAATCGTCGTTAAACTGTAGATCCCGTTGAGTGAGTCTAAAAATAGAAAGCCTGCTAGCTCACTGAATGTGAGAAACTCAACCATGTTTCATTCATGAGATGCAAGGGAATATGGTTTTATTCCTTGTTATCAATATTTTCTTTAGATACTTTTTTGAAATACCAGATAATATAATAGAAAATGTTCTTAATATGTTCCATAGAAAACGTTGTGAATATCTTCCATACAAACATTTGTTCTTATGTACAACATTTTCTAAGAATTTTCCAAAGGACATTTCCTAGGATACCTTGTACTGCTTACTCCTAAAACGCAAGCCTTTATACCCGATCCTGTAATTAAGCAGGCAAAGGATGATGCTTGCGTACAAAAACAAAGTAGTGTGGCCTTGTGCCAGACGCCCTAGGAACAGGTGGAATATGTCTTGGGATTCACCTATAATATGACATCAAACTGATCTTGGAACTCGTTTTTCGAAAACCAAGTAAAGGGGAGAGTCATAGTTAAACAAGACACATCCTGGCAACAGGTGCGGACATAGAGAAGCCGTCGGGAGGTATCAGAAGATTTATCTTTTCCCTTAATATAGTTGTATGACCAGAGAGATCTGGTTAATGAACTATGATTGGAGCATGGTGTGCTTTGCTGTGTTGATATTCTCTCCTCGGACATTGAAAATCTATGCCGTAGATAATGGACCACCAGTTCCATGCGGTGTATGATAAAGCAAAACTGGAGTAGCTTGTCTGCGAAACCCAGACCAGAGGGTTCTTCTCTTCTGGTAGCACGGGTGACCAGGGGCCCAATGAACATTGTTCCTTCCTGGTCAATGGTGTTGGACCCCTAGTGGAAGCATCGTGCTGGCTGTGGTTGCCCGAACAAGTGTTTTCAGTGCTTTCGCGTTGCTTCAGGTCGCGTTGGTGAAGGAAGGCATTAGCTTGGAAAACACTGTTCATGTCTATCCGAGGTCTTCCTAAATACCTCAACTCCTACCCGGAAGGTAGCTTACTTCATACCAAGTGGCTGCAAAGGTACTTTGGCCGAGTGAGGGAGTTGGACCTGAGGAAGCTTTTCTAAGGGACCTACTTCCAATCTCTGGTAGTCTGGCTAATCCTTCGGGATTAGTTTGAGTACCCCAAAGGGGCGCTTGCTGTCGCTAGAAGAAAGAAAGAACGTATAACCAAGAAAAAAATGATGGAAAACAGCACCTGTGTGATGGCACACCATGGGTAAGGCTTTCCCAGCGAGACACATGTAAAACCTGCATATTTGTATCAAATTGCATTAGCATGAAGCCCAAATCATATCACCTCTGTCGGAGAGGATGTGTAGAATATTCATTGTGGCATTGCAATAACAATCTCCCAACTAAGCTCCCGGATTTTATGGCCAGTCACTGTCAATGTGTGTAGCCTGGCATTATCCTGACGGAACACTGTTCCTCTTGCTAAGTTGACCGCTCTTGGTTGATTGTTTCCTTCAGAAATTTAAAATTTTTCAGTACAGTACACCTCCGAAATAAGAGTTCGACCGTAGGGGAGCATCTTATAGTAAATGATTTCTTGTCAATTCCACCAAACAGACACCAGAATCTTTCTGACCATAAATCCGGCTTGGCTACCGTTTGAGCCGGTATTTCGTGAATGGACCACGATCGAGTTGTTGTCGTGAGTCATAGTCACCATTTGCTTCAGAAATGGGTCAATTTTGTTGTGATTCAGCAGTGATTTGCAGGTGGAAACTCGGTCGAAGCGTTTTTTTTTTTTGCATTAATTCGTTTGGCATCCCATTCCTCGAATTACTTTT
The DNA here is from genome assembly GCA_019455685.1 of Philornis downsi. Lineage (NCBI taxonomy): Eukaryota > Metazoa > Arthropoda > Insecta > Diptera > Muscidae > Philornis > Philornis downsi. The sequence continues at coordinate 731,068 of JAHXMU010000341.1, read as the reverse complement.
TGTATCCAGACTTATTCAGGTGATTCCAAAAGATTTTTTGTGGAATATTATGCTAATCGGAAAAACGCTTACATGACGGTAGAACTTGATGATTTCGATTATTCTGTTGACATATTCGACTACTCGGCTATTTGCACTATTCAAATTTTCAGCCTGCTGGTATGCAATTTCGCCTTTTTGAAAGAAAAACTGTGAAATGTGGCTTATATTCTCTTTGGCAATGTCAATCTTTGAAATGCACTCAAACAGTGCTCACTCTAGCAGTCATATAATCATATATTAATAATCTTAAGAAGAGTAAATAAATAATTTATATCACTTTGCTACTTTAAGGATAATCAATTCATTTTGTATAATATTGACTATACTCGGATATCATAGAGGTTTAAATATCTAATAGAGAAACCATCTGTCTCTGAGCTCCAAAAGATAAAATGTTCTACTAATCGGGTCAAGCAGATTTTTCTTGTTTGATAGCATTTTGATTGAAATCCCTGCTATTTGCCGTTTATCAACCATATGACATTAATGGCCTATATAATAATATCATTGCGTGCTTTCAGGCGTAATACCCTCAAATATTGGAGACATTTTGCCAGTTTGAGCCTATGGAGATTATATGAGGTGAGCGAGTTCGTTTCTCTAGGTAATTTAATTTCTACAGTACCTCGAAGCTATGGAGGCTATCCGATAGCAAGCAATATAGAGCAGTATAATTTGGATATTTCAACTCTCTCGCATCGCAGATATTCTCTATAGATTCGAGCAAACTATTTTTCTCCAATATTTAATATAATGAATGATTTCTGAAAGCATGCTGCAGTGTTATTCTGAAGGCTTTTGCCATTAGCTTCATATAGGTAGTAAATGGCAAACAGCATAGACTTGAGCCAAAATAACAAATTCGTTCAAACGAGAAGGCAATATAGAAATTCCAGATAGGTAAACTGAATTACTTAAACCTTCACCCAACGAATCTAAGAATATGAGAGTTAAATAAGATAATTTTGAGTGGGAGGTACCAACAAGGGGTGATAATTCCGTCAAATAACTGTTTGAGTACGAAATCTTATCTTTCTAACGCCATCTAGAGGTTGCTTAGACAACGTGTACAGATTCTACCACATGTAATTAAAAATTTATTTTAAAAATTTAAAAAAAAATTAATAAAATAATTTAAAAAATTCTATCAGCTTATTGTCAAAAGGAAAAAAATTCCCTTACATCTCTTGAATGAAGCATGTGAGAAATTTGGTAATTACTCGACTGGTCGAAGTATTTGTCTGACAACTCGAAGTGGTCGCTGCTCAAATAATGATTTGGGGATTTAACCTGCGATCATGCGAAAGATAGCTGCGGTCGGACACTGACAAGCCAATCACAATTTGTGTTAGAATATTTTCGACTTTCAACTGCTTTAACAAAACTTGCAAACATCTACACCATATGATATATCAAGAGTTGATTATTATAGCCGTAATTATAATTAATAATAAAATAATCTCTACAGAAGTCTGACTTGATTTAAAACTTTTGGCAGTAACAAATCGATTCTTTAATACAACTACCTTTCATAATTGTAATAACTTTTGTCCATTCTTGATTTTCTATATAAAATACTTTTTTCTGGTTGAACGTACTAAAGATTTTTAATTGACATTTATTATGGAAATAATATTTCTATACAAGTTTTTAAGTTGTGTATCGGTAGAAGAGGCAAATAGGTTATATAAACGGGCGGGTATACCGTAGCGTGTTAGGAAGTGACTAAGAAACACGATTAGGAAAACTTCTGAAACTTGTACATTTAACAATTTCTCTAATTTATACCACTAATCTTCACAAATGCATTTCTTTTCCCTCATTGTTATTGGTCTCATTCATTTTCCATTTATTTCCAGGAACTCTGGAACTGGTAAACTGTACTTAAGTAAGAACTGCTTTGGTACTTATAAACGTTTTCAATTGTGTAATGAAAAGGTATGTAAGTAATTTATTCTTATTCATTCACCACTAATAAAACACATCGTTCTTTGACTATTCTCTCAAAAGCCTTGTCCATCCTCTATTAATGATTTTAGAGCTGAACAGTGCTCGGCCTATGATGAGGTTGATTTTCAGGGCCATCAGTATATATGGGAACCGTACATCAAAGGTTTGTTTTAATACTGTGCCTTTAAATATTTACGAAAGTTTAATTTATTGTTATTTATTTTTGTTTCGCTTTATAGACGACGCTGAATGCGAACTGAATTGTAAGCCAGTGGGCATGAAATATTTCGCTACTTTAAATGATTCAGTTATTGATGGGACACCCTGCGAGAAACCTGCTGAATTTTATCGTTCAAATTATCGTGGACGTGCTATGTGTATTGAAGGTATTTGCAAGGTAAGTTTTACATGATGAGGAGGGAATTGTTTTTAGAAGGAGGATATAAATAGGGAGAAAGTAAATTTTCATAAGCAATGGGAAAAATCGCTCATCTGGGGATTTCTGATTGAAGTTATCATGCAGGCAAGTGTCTGAAAAGAAATCTTTTATATAGAAGACATCCTTTAATTTAAATTCCTTTTTTTGCCGTCTGAAAAAAATACATTTTTCGAAAAAATATATATTTCAATGAATTTTGTATTAAATAGATCAAATATTTGGCTTCTAAAGAAGAACAACTTCGGCATAACAAAAAAAAAAAAAAAAAAAAAAAAATGCTTTAAACTGTTTTCCCAAGTTTAATATTTTTTTATCAAAAATAAATCATCCCATCTAGAACACAATGGTAGGTTTTTAAAACCCGACTGTTTATATCCTGGAAAAACCACATACTGGTTGTTAAATTTCGAATTTATCGCCCACATTTTTTTGTGCAAATATGAATTGCTGTTTTCAACACTTTCGAAAACGACCATTTCTAAAGTTTTGTATGGCAATTAATAATCTTCAGAAATGCAAATAAATCGTTTATGGCATAATGCGATGGCTGTCCTGACCTGACGTATAGATGGAGCCAGTAGTTTGAAACAATTATTTGGGTGAAAAATAGTAATAGTAATAGTAAATAGTAGTTATTTTGGTGAACACTGGCAACCTTAACAAAAAATATCTTTTAAGTTTCAGCGCACCACGTTGTTTAGTATTTTTATTTGAGCTATCAAAAGTATCGATCTCAGTGAATTTGCAAACATAGAAAAAATTGGTCACCATTATGTAATTCAATATTTCCATTTGAAAGGTCTCAAGGTAACCAATATTAAAACCGAGCTAGATTCTACTCTGGGGGAGTCTGCTCCTTTCTTTATGACTGTAAAATATTGGTTAGCAGAGTTTAAACGAGGCCGTACGAGCTGCTAAGGCGAACACCGTAAAAGTCGAGGAGGTGTCCACGCCAGACACGTTTAAGAAAATCCACAAAATGGTATTGGATGATCGTCGGCTGAAGGTGCGTGAGCCAGCTGGTATGATAAACATTTCAAAAAGTGCTGTACATCGCATATTGACGGAAGATTTGAAGATGAGAAAGTTGTGCGCAAGATGGGTGGCGCGCTTGCTTTCAATAGAACAAATACAGCGTCGTGAAGAAGATGTTTCAGCAGAGTGTTTGGCGATGTTTCACCATAATAAAGCCGTTTTTGCGTCGATTTATAATCATGGATGAGACATGGGTCCATTACTCCATGCCTGAGACAAAGTAGCAGTCGAGGCAGTGGACAGGAATGAGAGAATGGTGTCCAAAAAATGCAAAGACGGTTCCATCAGCAGGCCATCTTATGGGTATGGCTTCTGTGTTTTGGAACGTACATGGGATTGCTTTCATTGATTATCTTCAGAAAGAAAAATTTGCAGAAAAATTTATTGCAGCGTTGGTTGATGAAATTATGGAAAAATGGCTGCATTTGATGAACAGGAAATCGTTGTTTCATTAAGACAAGATCATCAAGACTCCAGTTCATACATCCACTTTTACGATTGTCAAAATTAATGAATTGAATTAGCTATCTCAGACTATTTTATGTTTCCAAATTAAAAAAAAAATAAGATTTGCCAAAAATGTAGAGGTGGAATCTGCGGTTGATGGCTATTTTAAGGTGTTTGACAGTTTTAACTATAAACGAGATATAGATCAAAATATCCTGATGGAGAAATAAAGAAAATTGTTCTCAAGATTTTTGCGTTTTCTTTGTTAGGTTAACAAGTTTTGGAACTGCTCTCGTGCTTTGCCTATTTTAAGGCTAAACTAAATCATTTAAAATTGAGCATAGAGTTTTAAATATTTAGTAGAGAAACCATCTCTCTCTCTGGGCTCCAAAAGATAAAATGTTCTACTAATAGGCTCAAGCAGATTTTTTTTTTATTGTTTCGTAACATTTTCGTTGAAGTACATGTTGTTTACTTTTTATCAACCATATGAAATCCCTGGTAATGGCCTCTATAACAATACCATTGTATGCTTTCAGGCGTAATATAAATCTGCATGTTAAACACTGGTGATATTTAATGTGTTTGAGCCTACGGAGAGTATTTGAGGTGAGAGAGTTCGTTTCTCTAAGTAATTTAATCTCTACGAAGTTATAGTGGCTATTTAATAGCACGAAACATAGAGGAGTATAATTTGTTGATTTCAACACTCTCTCTCATCTCAGATATTCTCTATAGATTCGAGCAAACTGCATCTCTCCAATATTTAATAAAATGAGTAATTTCTGAAAGCATGTGTGGTGTGGCATGTATTCTGAAAGTAGGAAACCCATCTCTCTCTCTCTCTCTCTGGGCTCCAAAAGATAAAAAGTTCTACTAATAGGCTTAAGCAGATTTTTTTTTGTTTCATAACATTTTCGTGGAAGTACATGCTGTTTACCGTTTATCAGCCATATGAAATGAATGGTAATGGACTCTATAATAATACCATTGTATGTTTTTAGGCATAATATAAATCTTCCTCTCAAACATTGGTAACATCTAAGGAGAGTATCTGAGGTGAGAGAGTTCGTTACTCTAGGCAATGTAACCTCTAAGGCATATATATTGCATGCTCGAAGCTACGGATGCTATCCGATAGCAAGAAACATAGAGGAGTACAATATAGGGATTTCAACCCTATCTCTCATATCAGATATTCTCTATAGATTCGAGCACACTACATCTCTCCAATATTTAATAAAATGCTGCATTTCTGAAAGCATGCTGTAGTGATATTCTGAAAGCTGTCATTGTCATTGTATTGTCATTGCTTCATTTGTCATTAGCTTCATATAGGTAGTAAATGGCAAACAGCGTGGACTTGTACCAAAGTAACCACAAATTCGTTCAAACGAAAAACCAATATAGAAATTCTAGATAGGTGAACTAAATAACATATACCTTCACCCAACGAATCTAAGAATATGTAGGTTAAATAAGGTAATTTTGTGTGGGAGGTACCAAAAAAGGGTGTTCGATAGTCGATTGTTTTTATATTTTAGCGAGTATTACAACGCTGCATAATTGACGAGAATGTAAGCAACTTCTGGCTACGAATAGGAGATTACGGCGGAAAATTAAATTTTGATAAATCGATCATTTTGTATGGTGGATACCAGAAGAGGTGGGCGTTAATCTGCCTTTTAATTCAAATTTGGACGGTGGAACGGACAAAAATTTGGGAGGAAAGAAATTGAATTTCGGAAAATCGGTCAATTTTCATTCCAAATACCAGAAGGGGTGAGCCGATAAATACATTCATCTTACCTGGCTTCGATATAGCAAAAAATTAAGCTGTTAAAAAGTTCCATAAAGATTTATTTAGATCAGTTATTGTGTTCATTAGCCAGCCAAATAAACTCAACTTAAAAAGTCATGAAACAAATTTGAGCAAAAAATAATTGGTACCTAAACGCTTCTTCCTGGGTGCTAAATTTTAGCCGTATCAAATGATATATTTCTTCACTATTCCGGGTGGAGGTATAAAAGCAACATCAGTCTCAATATTTGTTCCCACTGTTTAAACAATATTTTTGTTCTAAGTGGCCTATTGATTTTAATATTGTTAATGAGTTGGGTATGAATAATTCTTTTTACCGAATACACAGAAGTTTCAAATAATTACCTCACTATGCTGTTTGATACCAAATGGCAACTTTAAATTCTTCTAAGCGCCGGTTGTCTTTTAGCCGCGAAATCGCTATACTAGTCCTTTCTTTGCTTGTTCGTTGATAGTTGACATTATTTCATACGTTTTGTAGCCATCCGGAACTAACAAATTATAGAATTGTTTTCTCCATATGTGCAGTATGCTATTGGAATTCGTGACCAGATTTATATTAGTGCTTTTAGTGAAGGGGAGCCTACTGCGCTGCTATTTGCCTTAAACCTTTCTGTAGAGATTTCGGGTTTCACACCTATCCCTGCAATTTTCTGTCTTGTCCTCTAAGAACGCATGCCAAAACGCTAAAAATATAAAGTGTTTCGGGCCCTGATACTGTAGCAGCCTATTACGAGAGGTTATGGTTTCATCAATTTCGTTTCGCTAATTTTGAAAGAAAGATGTACTGAGCTCTGGTAGGCCATTTGGCGGAAATGTCGATAGAATAACGGATATTGCACTGTTTACCTATAGATTGCCTAAGAGCTAAGTAATGCATGAAAAACTGTTTGAAACTACTTGAATAAGGCTGGACACAAAAAGAATCACATGAGTTAACATACAAAAAAAAAAAAAAAAAAAAAAACTTCATAGACCGAATTTCCATTTGCGAGTCGTTCCTTAATCGCAAAAAATCGACCAATTTTTCAAGCGGATGATGGCTGATGATGAGAAGTGGTTTACATACGAGAATCACGGTTGATCAGCGCAAATGGTGGTCAAGCTAAGATTAGTGGCCAGGAAGCTTTTAAAGGGATTGACGGGGAATAATATACTATGACTTGCTTCTCTATGGTCAATCTCTTAACTTGGACCTACATTGTCTATATTTGCACCGTCTAAAGGAAATAATCACTTTTAAGAGATCGACTTTGGCCAGTACCAGAGGAGTTTTTTTCCATCAAGACAACACCAATATCAGAGGTTTTGCTGGGAGATTCTTATACATTCATCTTATGGTACGGGCATGACGCCTAGTTATTACCATCGATTTTTATCTATGATCAATGATTTTTCTGATGAAACATTCGCCTCAAAGGAAGCTTATGAAAATCGATTGCGTCAGTTTTTGCCATATGCGACGAGGGTTTCTGTGAGAGACAGAGGCATAAAGGAATTACCTTCAAAATGTCACAAATTATCGAAAAAGCGGTGCTTATTTAACCTGAATGGGATCATTAGTAACCCTCTAAATAAAACTTTCAATACCATGCAAAAATAATGTATTTGTTATTACTAAAACTTTATGAAGTAAGTGGTTATTTAGAAGGAAATATCTTATGTACTCTCAGACACATATGCAATGTCAAAACCTTAACGAAATTTAACTTTCGTAAAGATGCCTGATTAGAAGCTTTGCTTTCAAAAGCAAAAATCTGCCATAATTTTGTGTTAATCACAAATTTTAAACTTATTATCTGCATATTCCCTTAAAATGAATATTGCAAAACGGAAAGGCGTTGGCAGGTTTGTGTAAACGGAATACCGTTTACAGCATTTGCATATCTCTTCCGTAGAAAATAGAATTCCGTTTCAGATACTACATTTAACTGGTGATCACGGCTAACAATGTGTAGTCGCTGTAATTACGCCTCTGTTAATTCGTTTGCAGTGCAAGACATTTGCCTGATTGCCTACTTTTAGGCACTGTGATTACCCACGCATATCAGCTAACAGCCACTTATTTTGACTGCGAATATGAAATTCATAACATTAAAAGCCCATTTTATAATGCTAACAGCGTTTATGTTATTAACATAGTACTGTTAATTTATAACGTTAATAACATAAATAATAATTTCAATTTAATAACATTGTAAAAACGCAAAAGATTTATTTTATATGCTCTCGGTTAGGAAAATATACCAAACCGGAAATTTTATATCATAAAAATATTTGCAACAAAATGCATTTTTACTCTTATGCTTAAAAAGAAATAATTCGCTTTGATCTTCGGTGTGAAGTGAGAAAGAACATTTATTTATTGGCGGTGGCGGCCACAGCTATGGAAGCAAATTGTGGCGGCTTATCTCCATAAGTGTGCATGTGTGTGTGTGCGCGTAAATATGCAAGAAATTGAAGTTAAAGTAAAGTTGTTTTCTGGATTTACACCAATTCCCTGGCCACAAATAAGACGATGAAGCCAAAAGTGAGTGAGTGGCGAGTGATGTGGTGACTCAATGACTTACATATAGTTCTTCCACCATGTGTTTCTTATGATGATCTGTCTCGACTAATTGCAAACAGTCGAGTGCCTGGAATGAAAGTAGAATATCGGGAATCGAATTATAGTTGTGTGCTAATCGGCAAAGCAGGAAGAAAACTTTTAGGGCTAGATGAGGTAACCTCGGCGTCTTGAGAGACGACGTACAGAGCCACCGCCGCCGTCACAGTCATTGACGGCTGCAGCCGTTGTTATTAACGTTGTCTTTGTCATTATTAGTCGCATTATTGTTTTGCTTTAGTGGCCCATATTCCGGAGCGAATCCATATGTTGTATTCCTATATCGAATGTTCAGTGAATAACCACAAATATAGTTGCATCAACACCTTCATTTATCGATCAATCGATCGATCGCACCCAACACGCTAACATTCACCAGCCACCTTTCCACAATTGTTGGCTACCCGCCCGTTGGCCAGAGGTGTGGGGTGTTGCGGTATGGTGATGGTCTCAACGTTCGCTTTAGAAAAAAGCCACAAAGCCAACAATCAATCTATTGAAAATCGTTATTTCTATATACTAAGATCTCATAACAAAACTTTGGAAAACATTGAGGTTTTCAGTGCATATGAATTTTTTGGTCCGATTTGCTAAGGCGATGGAAGGGGAAGGTGGGCTTTAGTGCGGTTTCAATCATTTAATGCTGTAAAATGAAAAAAACACAAAAACGTCACATTACGGCGGAAGACAAAAGACGGTAATATGAAATTTACCAATAAACCAAAAAAAAAAAAAGGAAAAAACCCCGCCAAAATCAAGAGAGATATATGATGGCGCTCCAGTTTACTTCTTCATCTTCTTCTGGGCTTACCTCACTTAACGCCCTTATTGGCGTTCACAACATGTCTCATTTTTATCACTTCCCTGACATTGATAACTTTATTTGCTGGCAACCAACGACGGACCACAGCAGACTGTCTGCTGCAATAGCAAGCATGACTGCAGACGACGTCTGCTGGCAAATTTGTCGAAATTTTTGTTTACATTAAGACTTTGTCTTTTGGTGTCATTTGACACCTTCAAAAATTTATCAACCACATGTCTGTTGCATATCTTTATTACAATGACGACTTCTTTGTCGTACCTATAGGCATATGTGTATCTCTCTCTCTCTCTTTATCCCCCAATCTTTCTGTCTTCATTTGCGTCTTCTCTAAAGTTGAGGGTGGTTGGTGTTTTATGTCACCTAATCGTGTTTTATGAGGTTTACTACAGTTTGTTGTTCAACCAAAACCAAAACTTTTGTTTTTCGCAATTTATCGATCGGAGTCGATCTACAAGTTGACAGATATGGGGAAAGAAATGTCACTTAAAGTGACATTAATAGGCAAATTACGGATATTTGCAACAGCGATTTTACAAAGTGAAAATTATTTATGTAGATATAAAGGATATTTTTGAATTGTAAATTTTGCGATCATATTGAAATACTCCAGACTAATGTAAAAATATTTTTGTTCTTATAAAGAAAAACGGATTAACTCTGAATTTACTCTTTTGAATTATTAAGCGTTTTTTAAAAAAAAAAAAAAAAAACGCTATTATGGGACTTTGTTTTAGCTCTCAAAATATATGAAATTATGCATTTTTTTAACATGTTAAGGGACATAAACAATATCAAACAACAATAATAATAATGAAATATGTTCTTACATATATTAATATGTAGAAATATTATATAATTTTTCAATAATCGCTATGTTGAAAAGTTGCAATAGCTTGTGAATTGCTTCGATTTTAAGAATAGAGATTGGACATAAATATGCGTCAAAATAATTGCAATAATAACAACGAATAAATTCGACTTGTTCCTATCTCCACTTAAGCTGTTTTTCCTGGCAATCATGGACATGTATCGGTGGTTATCTGAAAAACGTCTTAAATAGAATTAGAACAAAGTCGAGTCTATTCGTTATTTTTTTATTTATTTATTTATTCAAAACGCAGCTACTATACTTTACGTATGCCAGCTGGGATTCATTACAATTATTCATTCACATTACTTAACAAAAAATAATATAAAACAAAATTCCTTACAATTTAAAAAAAAAGATATATATATGCAGTATCGGACAAAACTAAAGCACGGAATGTTTTTTACGAATGTCGTTAAACAGCCTTTCAAAATTCGTTTAGGGGTTTGATTTTTTTTATTCAACATTTAAAATATATTAAATTAAAATTTAAATTTAAAATTTATTTATAAATTTAAATTTATATTTTAAAATAAAATAAAAATAACATGAATTCTTCATTAAAAACAATCGAAATTTAAGAAAAAAGGTAAAACTCAATGTTTTTAGGGGACAAAACTGAAGCACGTAGTCAATACTACATAACTGATTACTAGAAAAAACTCAGTATTTTGTGGCATATCCATTATTTTGTAAAACTTCGGCACATCTTCGATGCATGGAGTCAATTAAATTATTCAATACGTCTGGAGAAATTTTATTCCAGTCGTTTTCCACATTTTTATAGAGTTCATCCAAATTTTTGCAGCTATCACGGTCTATATTTCGATCTACAATTTCCCATAGATTTTCTATGGGGTTGAGATCAGGCGATTGCGCCGGCCATTGTAAAACTTCAATTTTATTTTGTGCGAACCACTCTTTCACACACCTAGATGTGTGTTTGGGGTCGTTGTCATGATGGTACCTCCACTTAATTGGCATCTCCTCTTCTGCATGTGGAAGCATTACATTTTGGAGAATGTCTCTATAAAAGAATCGATCCATTATTCCACTTATTCTATCAATTGGACCAATGCCATGGCCTGAGAAACAGCCCCAGACCAAAACGCTGCACCCTCCGTGTTTCACTGTGCCTTTTGTATATTGTGACTTAAGACATTGTCCTCTGGGTCGCCGAACTAGCCTAAATCCATCGGAACCGTTCATATTAAATTTAGATTCGTCGGAGAATAGTACGGTTGTCCATTGTGTAGTGGTCCAATTAATATGTTTCTTCGCGAACTCAATCCTGGGCAGTCTTTTTTTCCGTGAAATAAAGGGCGCTTTTGCACTTTCATAAGATTTTAGGCCCCCTTTTACAGCGCGTCTTTGTATGGTTCTGGGAGTAACGTTTAACGATAATTGTGAGGCAATGGTCCTTGACGATACGAACGGATCCTTTTTTACTAAGCGTATTATTGCCTGATCATCTCGTTTGGTGGTCTTTCGTGGCCGTCCACTTTTATGTACTGCAGTCAAAGAACCGGAAGACCGAAAGCGGCTTATTATTCTTGATATAATACTATGACGAATACCAAATTTTGTTGCAATGACCGTCACAATTGATGTTAGTAAATATTGTATAGAAAAAGAAACATTCAGAAGATTTCGTGCTTTAGTTTTGTCGCTGCATTTTCGTACGTATTAAAATAAGCACATGAAAAAGTAGTTAAACTACTAAGCAACAAAACCTCTTCATTAATTTTTAATAAGTGTATGTTATAAGGTATTCTTTCAAATATAGTTTTTGTTTTTTTTTGAAATGGGCATTCTTTTTAATGTTATTGTAAAGTTTCTTGATAAACAGAATTCCGTGCTTTAGTTTTGTCCGATACTGTATATATATAAATTAAAATAAATAAATAAATAAATATATATTTATATATATATATGTATATATTTATTTATTTTATATTTTATATATATATATATATATAAACATAAACACAAAAAAAAAACAATAAAAATAATAGTTATGGTAAAAAGTGTATAATAAAAAGTGTATAATAAATAATAAAATATTAAATAAATAATAAGAAAATATGTAATAAAATAAAATATATTATAAATGTTATTTACTTATACTATCAATTAAAAACATATAATTTTTAGGCTTTAAATTACATGTAATACGACACAAACACAAATTTTTAAAACATGAAAAATATTAAAAACATCAGTGAGATTAACTGAGTATATCTCAAAACTTAAATGTATTAAAAATAACTAAAATAACCATAATTGAAATAAAAGTATAACTAAACGTATAGAATTACGAATGAAGACACAGAAGAGACACACAACAATTATACGAGAGCGATGGACACGACACAAAAACAAACACAAACACACTTCTTCCACTGGATAATAAGGACACAACATAGAAATATTAGCAGAAATTTTCGGCAACAGGATCAGAAGAGATGATGGCTGTAAACCGGCAGGAACTTAAAGCGATTATGAAAAATGATGATGCCGTGAGATTTCCTCAACAACACACGTAAAGGAAAAGGCGGCGAGAGACATCGAACAAAGAATTTGAAACAAATTCAGAGCTGGCAGTGTGGCTATTCCAAATATAAAATATCGGCAATTGGCAGGTGACATACGTTGGCAACCACTAATAAATGCAAATTATTATCTATTAAGTATTTTTCGCTTTATAATTTCGATTGAATCGTTACACGATATATAACAATAAATTTCGTTATATATTAAGCACAGACAACTATGAATTTCATAATTACTTCTTGCAGTACTGAGTACTAACAGCAGAAAATTTCGGACAAATCTTTGCGGAATATTAAAATGAATTTTGCTCAAATTTATTTGTCCATATATTGGCTTAACAATAAAAATAGATCTTAACATAAATCTTCTTTTTTCAAGAGTGGTCACAAAAATAAGATTTAATCGATTTACATAGGGCGGCAAGTGTTCATAATTCCAGAAGAGACCTCGAAGAGCAAAAAGAAGAAACTGTTTATATCAAATAACAGCTCAAATAACGATCAATATAACAGCTATATGCGGGACTCCAAATGAGTCCATATTATAAGCTTGATTTATATTTACGCCCAGTCTCTACTGCAAAATTTGATGTAGTGGAGAAGTGGATAACAACTTTTCAAAATACCTATTTTTCAAAAATTATATAATGTCTTTCTTTACATGTTGATACAGAGTTATCCATTTTTCGTTTTCAAGTAAAGTTAAATAAAACACACATAAAGTTATGATTTCGATGAAGTTTTTATTTCAATATAATGCTAATGGTACACTCAAAAAAAAAAAAAAAAGTATACCTCATGTTACACAAAAATTTTGCTTAATATTGTGGAAATATAGAAATGATTTAGCTCCAAGGTTGAAAACGTATTTAATATTTTAATACTTGCACTCAATTGAAGTAAAAGAAATAGACTTGATTTACAATCGGAAAGACTTAGTACAAGTATATTTTTCCACTAATTTCGGTAAATATTTTATATAAACAGAGTACAATTTCTTTAACTATTTGGTAAATATTCGCAAAATTTTCCTTTATATTAGTAATTTTTTTTTCTTTAGTTCTAGGAACTCTTGAACTTAATTTAAGGAAAAATGTAATTATATGTTTCTGTACATCTTTTCAGTCATTAATTTCAGTACAATTTCTTGTCTCTCAATTCCAAATTTCGTTGGATTGCTTTTAGTAAATATTTTATTTAAACAGAGTACAGTTTCTTTAACTATTTGGTAAATATTCGCAAAATTTTTCTTTTAGTAATTTTTTTCTTTAGTTCTAGGAACTCTTGAACTTAATTTAAAGAAAAATGTAATTATATATTTCTGTACATTTCTGAGAAATTTGTACATTTTTCCGTCTATTAAGTTTTTTCAGTCGTTAATTTCAGTACATTTTCTTGTCTCTGAATTCCAAATTTCGTTGGATTGCTTTTAGTTTAGTAAACATTTTCTTCATTTGATGAAATTGTGAGGTACTCGTATAAGGTCCATTATATACGAAATACGAGGTGTGATAAAAAATAACCGTTATTTTCAAATTTCGTGAGTTACGTACGTGTGTTCGATTTTCGCATTCTTTTTCTGTTATGTTGGTACACATCTCTGTTATATATGTTGACAATAGCAGCCATTTTGCATTGTCAGTTTGTTTTTGACAGATAAAAAGGTTAGTCGTGTTTTGGTGCACTGCTCGATTTTTTACTATTCGAAAAAATGGATCAAAGAAACTGTATTAAGTTTTGTGTAAAAAATGAAATTAAATGTGCAAGGACATTTGAAATGTTGACTGTGGCGTTTGGCGAGTCTACTAAATGAGCAGAACACAACTTCAATTGTGGTATAACCGGTTTAAGGAAGGCCGAAAAGATGTCAATGACGATGCTCGTCCTGGTCGCCCGAGCACATCAACAACCGATGAAAACATTGAAGCAGTGAAGAAAATGATTTTGGATAATCGTCGAATCACTATTGGAAAGGTTGCTTATGATGTTGGCATATCGTTCGGCTCATGCCAAGCAATTTTTACGAATGTTTTAGGCATGAAACGTGCGGCAGCGAAGATTGTTCGAAAATTGCTAAATTTTGTGCAAAAACAACGTCGCATGGACATCACTCAGGAACTGTTGAACGTCGTCAACGACGATCCAGATTTCCTCATAAAGGCCATAACAGGTGACGAATCATAAGTGTATGGCTACGATATTGAAACCAAAGCCTAATCATCCCAATAGAAGCGTCCAGAAGAGCCAAGGCCAAAAAAAATTACGCCAAGTTCGGTCATATGTGAAGGTTTTGCTCACTGTTTTCTTCGGTTGCAATGGCATGGTGCATAACGAATTCTTGCCGCAAGGTCGTACGGTAAATAAGGAATGCTACCTTGTAGTTATGCGCCGTTTGCGCGAAGCAATTCGTTAGAAACGCACAGTATTGTGGAAAAACCAATCATGGATTTTGCACCATGATAACGCACCAGCTAACACATCGATGCTTGTGCTTGAGTTTTTGACCAAAAACAAAATCGCAATCATGCCTCAACCACCGTATTGACCGGACTTGGCCTCGCTGACTTTTTCCTCTTCCCAAAACTGAAGACACCGATGAAAGGAAAGGAGAGGAGATAAAAAAAATCGAACCAGGAGCTGTTGGTGATACCAAAAAGCGCGTTTCAGCAGTGTTTCGAGGATTGAAAAAAACGCTGGCATGAGAGTATTATATTTGAGGGGGATTACTTTGAAGGGGACAAGATGGTTATTGATGAATAAATAAATACTTTTTGAAAAAATTTAAATTAAATTAATGGCCTTTGAATGAATGCCTCTGAATTCTGTTAGAAACCTCTATATTCCCCGAATATGGCTCCTGTTGACTATTGTCCTCTCTTCAAAATGTAAACTAACGATTTGGGGCACTCATTTTTAGTCGATAGAAGACATAAAAGAAAATTTGCGACGAGAACTGAAGTTTTTTTTTTTTTGCAGAAAATGAATCTGAAATATGTTATAATAATTGGATAATTTTTTGATTTTAATAGTTAGTAAGACGACTAATGTTCGCATGATCGCGGGTTTAATCCCGCATGCAGCCATCTATTATTGTTTTATCAGCAGTCTCCTCGACGCGTCTGACGAACACTTCGAGTAGTTTGGAAAATGCCGTTAAACTGAAGATTCCGTTGAGTGAATCTGCTAAGCATAGAATGAGTGTGAGCGCTCACTGAATGTGAGATAATCTGTGACTTTCGGAAACGCCATTAAACTGCAGGTTCCGTTGAGTGAATCCACGAGTAAGCATAGAATGAATGGGAGCGCTCACTGAATGTGAGAAGCTCTTTTATATCACATTCATGTGATGAAGGGAGTTTGTTCACACGTGTATTATTTCGAAAGGACTGTATTTTGAAGGTGGTACAATAAATTTTAAAGGGTAATAAATATTTTATACTATATATCATTGGTAGAATGAAATCATATCTAGCTTCGGGTTAATTTCCAAAGATTTATTTATATAAATTTTATTGATTCTATCTAGGCGAATCATAATTTGCAATTTAAAAGATGTCCTATCAGTATTTGGAATTGAATTAATCTTGAAGTGTTTGTAATTCTCTTGCCGAATAATTTTATTCAGTTATTCGAATGCGTTTATTCGGTTTCTCGCATAATTTTAATTGGTTAATCGAATAATTTTGTTCGGTTAGACGTTTTTATTCGAATAATTTGAACTAATTCGATTGATTTTTTTTTTTTTTTATTCTTTGACATAACAAACCGAATATTAATTGCAATTGTTTTAATAAATTTTATGTTTTTCTTTAGTTTCTTCACCAAAGCCATGTCCCCCTATCATTATTCATCACTACAATACAAAATCATAGCATCTGTAAATAATTTAAGCAAGACAAGAACTTCACTCTGTGATTTTCTTTCCATTACATTCTCTAATGAATGACAGTCAATTGAATTGTATGCTGAACATCTTCATACTTTTCCGTAATTAATAGTAAAGGGGGTAGAACGCGGGGAAAGAGACGAAATTTACGCACACAACCCATTCACTTGTTGTTGTATAATAAGTTAATTGTGTTAATTTTCCTGTCAATATCGAGCAATTATTAGATAAGCCTATCCACTACAATGTTTGGATGTACGTCCGGAACGAGAATGTAAACGATCGATGATCAAGTTAAGTAAATAACTCGATCAGTTAAAAATAACCCATGAATGTTATATTGCGGCCATAGTTTATGAATGTTTTTTTAGATTGTAGTTGTTGGTTGGAATACGCTAATTTACGCACTTGGTAGTTGTTGCTTGGGGTTCATTGAAATTGTTGGGTCTTGAAAGGTGCAAAACAAAGTGTAGATTTACATTTGAGCAGAGACCCAAGTGATCGTTACGCAGTGACAGTGGCGGTGGACGGGGTTTTTCAAAAAAGAAAGACCCAAATGTTGTCAGCTTGTTATCAGTACGACCAAGTCTGTCCATCATGTTTTGTTGAGTGCGTTCGACTGCCGTCTGTCTGTCGTATTTGTCAGTATGTCAACAATTCCGTCAATTCATTGTATTTCGTTGACTTCTCTAAAAGCCGCTACAACTTGCAGCTCTGCTATTATATGAGCGTGCGAGAGTGCGATACTACGCGAGTATCTGCTGGATTCGATTATGTTATGGATTCATATCAGAATCTTATGCGAATACAAAGTGGAGCAGAGCGCGCGCGTCTTTACCTCTTGAAACTGTGCTCAACACATGTGCTGTGCTGGGTGGTGATACTATGAATATGCTCTTCTAAAACTTACATACAAACGCACATACATAGAAGTAGGGAGGCCTCGCGGCCGCAGCGTCAAATAGTTTTCTGAGGTTTTGCCAGTCAGTCAGTCAGTCAGTCAGCCAGCCAGCCAGCTAGCCAGCTAGCTAGAGTTTAAGCAAAATATTCTAAATTTTCAAAAATCAATATTATACGAAAGTTGTCAGCCGCAAGACGTGTTGCGGTTTTCGTCGGTTGGGATCAAGAAAATTCAAAAAAAAAAAAAAAAAAAAAAAAAATTGTAAAAATAAATAAAAAGCGCCTTAAAACCAACAACTTTAAAACACTGACGCGCGAAAAGTAATCGGTTCTTTGGACACCAATCAGAGTTTTCAGTGATTTTGCTGTGCTTTACCCCTTCTCCTTAGAGTTGGTTGTGTTGTGATTTTGAAAATTTATTGTAATTTTAAATTAAAAAAAAAAAAGTGTACGTCCATCGCCTAGCAGCGGCAATTGGTGGCGGTAGTGTGATGTCTTAATGTTGACTGGCCAGGCGGCCGTCCACTGCACAAAGTGGACTTAATTTTATTTAAATTTTTTTAATTGATTTACGTCGTTATATCATATTACATTAGGCTGTCGGCAGTTAAAGCTATATTTTTTTCCTTCTCAGTGTGTTGTAATTGTTATTGACTTGGAGTTTATTTATGCTTTTGTGCTAATTTAATTTTGCAGCTCTCTGTTGTGTTTGTTTGTTTTTTTTTCTATTGGTTCGTGGTTTATTTAGTGGGCTATTGGAAATTCTTTTGAAATCTTAATATGATGACAATTCGATATAGTTGATATTATGGTTATTAATGGTCATGCTGTGACAAATTATATTTCTTAGTGAGGCAAATCAATTGACTTTGTTTGAAAGAAGTTCAATTGGATTTGAAATTTATGAAAGAAATCATGGCTACATATTAAGAGTTTTTTTTTTTTCAATTTAACCTTATAGTGGTATATAAAGGCTGGTCCAGATTATTGCAATCTTAATCTGTTCATTCAGTTTTTTTATTATCGATAAGGTTTGGTAATTAAGATTGATGGAAAACAATATAGCTGAGCTTTTGGTTTTGAATAACTGCACAGCATTGTAAATAGTTTTATAACACCTTTGCCATGGAGTATAGTTTTGAATAAAATTTGGGGAAATTCACGGTCTTCCGAAATTTTGTCTATTCTATTCAAAAACGATACCAAATTATTAAAAACTTTTTGATCCTTTTTCGAAAATTTTTTTTTTTATTTGATTGTATCTGATCAGGCATTTATTTATTTAAATTATTTAAATTATTCATTCATTTATTTATTTGATATTTAAGAAGAGTTCTGTAATTTTTTCAATTTCGATTTTTTCTGGTTCAAAAATTTTAAGAAAAATTTGTTTTTGTTCGGTGTGATCACAACGGATAATAGCATTTAGTCTGGCCTAGAAGGCTTCACATAGTGCAAGGATGTGGCTCGAAGGTTATTTGTCTCATTTTTGACAAAGGGCAATCTTTAAGAAGTTGACCTTCCCTGTTTTTCAGTTGATACTTTGGCGTCCAAAATGAACCATAGGGAAAAATCTATTTGGCTTAAGTCGGGGGACTATGGTAGCCATTATTGTGAAGAAATTAAACTGGGAACTTTTCTTGCAAAAACTTTGGTTTTCACGCGTTTTAAGGAATGGTACCGAATCTTGTTGAAACATTCAATGATTTCTGTCAAATTATTTACTTGCCCACGGTAACAGAGC
>JAHXMU010000341.1:688920-711942 GCA_019455685.1 Philornis downsi | reverse complement strand
TTTTTTTAATTTTTTTGCGTAGAAAATTCAATTTTATTATGGTTTTGAAGATGATAGATGGTAGGAAATTCGTGGCGCATCAATTGTGCTACAATAAGAAATTCAAATAATTTTTTTTTTAATTAATGTATATCATTTACTTGTTTATTACGTAGAAAATGCAATTTTATTTTGGTTTTGAAGATGATAGACCGTAAATGACCTCCATGCTTATTCACGTATATGCGATACATGATCAGAAAGGCTAAAGTCGGAATTGCCTCAATTATTGTTTTAACGGACTGCTTCAATTCCGTTAAATTCCTTGGTTTCGTTTTGTACATCTCTTGCTTGACATAACATTTGGGGGTCAACGGAAAGTGGAGTTTCTGGATATTAATTTGTTTTGAAATTTTCGTTGGAGCTCCGCCATAACCGATCTGACTATACGTGCAGTTGCTTTACCTTGCTGGAACCAAATGCTGTTGAAATGGATACGCTTTCGGCACAGTTTTGGGTAAAAAAATAAACTACTTCAATATCTTTAAATAATGATAAAAAAGTCAATACGTTTGGGTTTGTAGCATGATTTGTGCGCCACCATATATGATTCATTTAAACACCAAAAATTGAGTTGAAATTGAAGTAGACAAAAGTGGTTTGATAAGGCGTAAATAAGTTTTATTTTACTTGATACTAATAATTATAGTTTTTGTGTTAGTTGGTTTGGAACAGGAAGCTCAAGCTAATTATTCTAAGCCCGTTCCCTTGGCTGTGGCTTCGCTAGATAGTAGATAGGGACAGTAGGAATCTCGTTAATCTGATTACTATACTTGATGTGGCCAATTCTTCCTTTCCAAGTTAAAATATTTAAAATTTACATGACTTTTTACGGTTTGTTAAACAACGTTAATGGCGTTTTATGACGCCATGACGTCACAGACGATTGACGAAAATTGTTCTTAATAACCTTTATATGCCAAAGATTCAATTTACTTAATGTGTTTTTACCATTTGCTTGCAATCTGTACTGAAATCACCAGCCAAATGTACTCCATTATTCGAGGACCATTTTGCAATCTGAGTTGCCTTTTTTTGCACCACAATTACATCAGTTACCTTCATTGCGACAACCCCTTTATGGTAACAGATATCAATTTTCTTACAAAAAAAAAAAAAATATCGATCAATCTTAATTGTTTAGCCGTATAATACATATTTTCAATGGTTTTGCGTATCCATAATACAATTTTCTACAGGTTGAAATCTATTTATAATTACTATAAAAAAAATGTATGATTTAGTTTTTCTGTTGCTCGTTCAAACCACAAACGAGGGAGAGAGGAAAAAAATCGAAATAAATAACCGCATAATTATAGGCTGTAACTGAAGTTCACACTTTTGCTTTACAACCAAATATACAACATGCTAATAGTTAAAACTAAGACCAAATATGGTAGTGGAAAATTGAGTTAAGGGAAAAAAAATTTGCAAATTGAAATTTATGAAAGAAACATATTGCAATGACGTTGATCGGGGAGGAGTTATAATTAAGCTAGTAAATTGGATATATTAAACTTAACAACTTATGGGGACGTAATTTGATAAAATAGGGGAATGTTTGGTAAAATAATAATAGGAATAGAAGCCAGCATAGGAATTTCAATCAGATGAACTAACTTACATATATCCAACAACTTTTCACTTTGGTGGAAAAGTGTAAGAGATGGCAGAAAGTCGTGCTCAATCGATAGGTCCTTACCAAAAACTACTCTGAATTAAAGCACAATCAATTAAGTAAAATTATAACTTTCTCCTGTTTTGAAGCTATGAAGAGACCACAGATTTTTCTTTCGAAAAAATAGAAGCCATATTTTTGCCAATTTGTGTGCTGTGAGAACCGAGCTTGGTGAGACGAATTGGAGGAAAAGCGCAGAAGATTGAAGCGCTTGAAATTATTTTCTACGGGCGGCGTATAATAGATAAGGATGTCTATTCCAACTGCCACCTTAAAAGAAGAAGAAGAAACAAGTAAATCTCTGGATTGCTACAATTTTAGGGTACCAAAGATCAGATCGGTTCGTACTACGAGTAGATGACGTTAGAAAGATAGGAGTTCGTTCTCAATAAACTATTGTGACAGTTTTGTGATTACTTGACTCAGTACTTCGTGAAAGCGTGCCAAAGATGGACACCACCAAAAAGTAAATACGCCGTATTTTGCAGTTTTTTTTTTAATAAGGACAAAAACGGAAATCTTGCCGTCGAAAATATGAAATGTTTATGGTCCTAATACTATAACAGCCAATCATATCCAACTTTGGTTTTATTGATTCCTTTTCGGTAATTTTAATATCAAAAATTCACCATGGTCTGGAAGAGCCAGTTGTCCAAAATGTCGATAAAACAATGCAAAAAGAAGTCAACTCCAACCGTCATAAAAGCGTTGTTTCGCTTTTCCAAAAGCTACAAATTGCACAAAAAACCGTTTGGAACCACTTGAAAAAGGATGGCCACAAAAAGAAGCCCGACGTATGTATGGACAGCCACAAAAATTAACGCAAAAAAATCTCATGGACTAAATTTCCATCTGTGAACCGTTGCGAAAACGCAATAAAATCGACTCATTTCTGAAGGGGATGACGACGGGTGATGAAAAATGGCTCACTAACGACAACGTCAAGCTAAAGCCATCATGATTGAAAAGCGATGAGTTGGCACAAAGAGCTGTCAAGCCAAGATTAACGATCACGAAATTTTTGCTGTGTGTTTGGGGGGATTGTCGGGAAATCATTTGCTATGATCTTCTTCCCTGCAGTCAAATTCTTAATTTGGGTTTGTGCTGTGAAAATATGGAATTGGATGGCCTAGAAGCGGCGATAGAAAAGATAGGCATTGCGATCCATCAGTGACTCGTCAGGAGCTCCGAGGTTAGGTGATTCATCCATCTTATGGGGGGTTTCTGCGAGAGTGAGAGACGTATAATGGAATTAGAGAGGTA
This sequence comes from Philornis downsi, assembly GCA_019455685.1. NCBI lineage: Eukaryota > Metazoa > Arthropoda > Insecta > Diptera > Muscidae > Philornis > Philornis downsi. The sequence continues at coordinate 708,962 of JAHXMU010000341.1, read as the reverse complement.
TAACCAATGAGAGAGGCATAATGGTATTACGAAGGCAGTCAAAAAACTAATTTATAAACCTAAATTATAGATGGCGCCAGTAGTTTGGAAAAACATTATTTTGGTGAAATGTGGCAACCTTATAAAACATATGTTTTAGATTTCAAGGCGCTACGTTGTTTTGTATTTTGATTTGAGTTGTCAAAAGTAAACGATCTCAGAGAATTTGTACACATTGAAAAAATTGGTCACCGTTATGTAATTCAATATTTCCATTTGAAATGCCTCACTCCAATCAATATTAAAGCCGAGCTAGATTCTACTCTGAGAGAGTCTGCTCTTTCGTTTGCGACTGTAAAATATTGGGTAGCAGAGTTTAAACGAGGCCGTACGAGCTGTCAAGACGAACACCGTAGTGTACACGGGGTGTCCACGCCAGGCACGGTTATAGAAAAACCAAAAAATGGTATTGGATGATCGTCAGCTGAAGGTGCGTGAGCCAGCTGAAATGATGGGCATTTCAAAACTGCTATACATCGTATATTGACTGAAGATTTTAAGATGAGCAAGTTGTGCGCAAGATGGGTGCCGCGCTTGCTTTCAATAGAACAAACCCAGCGTTGTGAAGATTCAGTAGAGTGTTAGCGATGTTAAACCGCAATAAAGCCGTGAGACATGGTTCCACCACTTTAAATCTGAGACAGGAAGAAACAGTCAAAGTAGTGGAATGGGAGAACCATGTACAAAGAATGCGAAGACGGTTCCATATGGAGGCAAGGCCATGACGTGTGTCTTTTGGGATGCGTATAGGACTATTTTTGTTGATTATCTTCAGAAAGGAAAAATTATCAATGGCGAATATTATGCTAATTTATTGCAACGTCTAATGCGGTATTTTGCCAATGAAAGAATGGAAGAAAGCCGCATTTGGTAAAAACAAAAAATTGTTGTTTCATCAAGACAATGCTTCAATTCACACATCCACTATTGCGATGGCTAAAATTAATGAATTAGGGTTGGAGTGGCTTCATCACGCATCTTATTCTCCAGATTTAGCTCCCTCGAACGATTTTCAATTTCCAAAAATGGTAAAGATTTAATAATGAAGAGGTGTAGTTTGCGGTTTACGGTTATTTTAAGGAGCGTGACAGTTCTTACTATAAATAGGGCATAGAAGCTATTGAATATCGCTGGAAAAGGTGCATCGAGCTAAAAAAAAGATTATGTTGAAAAGTAAAGACAATTTTTCCCAACTTTTTTGTGTCTTCTTTGTTAGGTTGGTTGGTTTTTGAAGCGCCCTCCTACCTTCAAAATGGCAACAAGCCATCAAACAAAACAGTGCATATTTGACTTAAGTCGGATCATTTTAAATATACTAAATAAAGCCTTCAATGTAATGCAAATGTTACGTATTTCTACTACCTTATAATTAGCACGTATTTATTGTTTGGGCCAACGACATTCCTTGTCAAAAATTGACTATGTCGGTCTATGTTTTGTTATAGCCCATACAAAATTATGGCGAACAAGTTTAGTTTTTATCGAAAAATCAAGGTTTTAGTTTAAATTTGGTTATATACATATATAATACATATGATTAAGGAAAATCGGTTAAGGAAGAAAGTGAATGAAATCGATCCACGCTTTGTATAGCTTCAGTACAAATGTACCGATCAAGCTTAGTTTTATCACTTCTAAAAGTGATAGGAATTGGATTATATTTAGTACCTACTTGTTGAAAATGGGTCACATCGGCTATATTTTGATATAGCCCCATACAAATTATTTGGTTTTACTGCTTGTAAATGCCACAAATTTTGTTGGAATTTTATTATATTCAGTACATACGATATGGCTAAGTCAAGAACAATGTCTGGTGAACATTTTTTTATAAGCCCCATGCAAACGACTTGCCAAATTTTTATTTTTTTTTTTGTATTCTGCCATGATTTGAACTCACAACATACCATTTCTAAACAGCTAATGCGATGAACGAAAATGAATTCCTTTGCATTTTATGAATGAGATTTGGGAGAACTTCTCACGTTCAGTGAGCTTACGGTCACTCTGTTTTTAGACTCACTCAACGGAAAGCATTTACAAGACTTGTCTATTGCTCGACTATTAGAAAATATTCGCCAAACACATGGAGGTGACTGCTGCTCAAATAATGATAAGCGGCTGTATGTGGGGTTGAACCTGCGATCATGCGAACGATTGTCGCCTATACTAACTGCCGCGTCACGGTCGGTCGACGCTTTTAAATCAAGCATTTTGTAATCTCAAATTAAATGCGGACACCGAAGGGTATTATCTTATAGCGGTTATATTACTATTCTTTGGGTTTACCAAAATGTGTCTCTTCCCATATTGATCGCCTGGTTCTTATCTTAATAACCTTAAATCCATTATGATTTCTCTATTTCAATATTTTGTTATATTTAACCGTAGTTTTAATGTTTTCTACAAATTAAGAAATCATATCAGATTTATTAAAATTTTTATTAGTTTTTCGTGCAATCGTTTTAGATTGTTATGACCATCGTCATCATCACCATCATCATCATCATCATCATCATCTTCATCTTAGTCAATCGTCATCATCGGCACCACCTTCAACTAACCAAAACCGCAAAATCCATTAGAAATCATAAAAAAATTCAATTTAAGATATCAAACACTTTCTGTGGTCTTCCAAATGTGAAGATTTCCAATAAATTAAAATAAATTTGTAGCATTCATGTGTCAGTTAACAACAAAATAAAAGGTAATAAAATTCAATATCCAGGCGCCATGATTGGTCTGGTTGGGTTAGTCTATGAGAAAAAGTGCGTTGAAAAAAATATCATTGAGCACCTTTAAAGACCATGAGGTGATGTTGCGAGCCTAAAACACTTTTGTTTTCGCTTAATGGCCAACTTAAAGATCGTAAAATTCTTCGTGATGTTTGTCACAAATGTTAGGCAAAAATGTAGGAAAAATCTAATACACGAAATCTATAAAATCACTGCTTTTAAAATGTCATTTGGTGGCTCATAAACGCAATTTACGATGCGTAATGATTCCAGAAAATGGACGTCATTAAAAAGAAGGAAACTAAACAAACGTAAAATGTAGTAAATAACTTTAACTAAATGATAAGACAATCAATTACATTTTTACGACAATTTTGTTGATAAATGTTATGGAAATTAATTCGATAAATCTAAAACTAATGGAACGATTTGATAACATAAAGAAAATAAAATATTTCTTTAAAGGTACTTCTTGTATTGGAAAACTGTTGTTACAAATGTTTTTTGTATGAGAAAGTGTTAAATGCATGTTTAAGGAGAAAAGAGAAAGTTAAAGAGATAGAGAGAGAAAGAGAAAAGTAGATATAGGATGTATGTTCAGGTGAAGTGCACTTTCTACCCGAAAAGTTTCACTTTTCTATATACTTTCGTATAGGAAAACATCACAAGAGTGCAGTGAAGACATTTCCCCGTAAGAGAATTGTCGGTATAGATACTATTCTATGTATAGGAATGGTTTCATTTATTCCATCCCGGGGGTACCAAGGTAGTCGCTTATCTATAGAAAACACTGGAATAGGAGCTGTATTCTATAGGATAAGAGTACGAGAAAATATTTTTGATGGAAAGAACCTAATAAAGACATATTTCTATAGGGAACATGTTGAAGAAAATGCTTATGGGTAAATTTTCGATTAAGGCAATATCTTATTAGAAAGGCATCAAAGGATATATCTACAGAAACGGTTCGAATAAGGATGATATTGAAAATGTGCCGGGTTTAAAACGTGCTGCTCGATATTTTTTTCATTGATAAATTCTTGAAATCTCTGTACTGTAGAAAAGATGTCGTTATAAGATGTTTTCTGCAGGAAATTTGTTATTTCATCACTTATAATATTTTCTGTAAGAAGTATATAATAGAATTGGTATAGAAATTACTTTTTCTATTTGAAAAAGAACTGATAAATGTTAATTTTTATTAGAAAACTAAAGGTGAAGAAAATATTTTTTTTACGAAAAATACCGTTTATATCAACTTGCTATACTAAGTGCGACGACGAAGATACTTTCTATTGAAAGAGTTCCATTTAAGACATGCTTATCTATTGAAAAAGTGCCGTTGATGCGTTTTTCATACACGAAAAGCGTCGTTGAAGAAATTTTTGCTTGGAAAATACCAACGAGGATAATTTTCATATATATAAAGCTTGACAGAATACATTTTTCTACACGAAAAATGTCGATATGGATACTTTTCTACAAAAGAGGTTCCGATGAATATACTTTTCTATATGGAAAGTATTTTTCTATGTTAGTGCGCAAGTAAGCTCCCGCTGTTTGCCAATAGATGGCGCCAGCTGTAAGTGCTAGTCAATTCTGCCATAACATAAACGTCATGAGCCAAGCTTAGGCACATGGTAAATATACCGCCTCGACACAATAGTGATTTTCTTTTGACGTCATATTCTTTTGGTTGTGTGAATACGTATGATTTTGTGCCAAATAATCAGCATCTGCGGGAAGTATTTATTTTCTTCTTTCAATCGAAGAAAATGGCAGCTGAAGCTCGTCGACAGCTTCAAAACGTTTACGGAGATGCTGCCCTAAGCGAAACAACGTGCAGAGATTGGTGTCGTCGCTTTAATGACGGTGATTTTGATGTTGACGGCCGTTCGCGTGAAGAAAGACGAAAAACCTTCGATAGGGATCCTTGTCAAACACAGGCAGAGCTTGCTTCAGCATTAGATGTTATCCGCCAAGCCATTTCCAAGCGATTGCATGTGTTGGGAACGATTTAGAAGCAAGGAACTTGGGTTGAAGCCTAGGGACGTTGAGCGTGGTTTTTGCCTGAGAACAACTGCTTCAGCGACCAAAAAAGGAAGCGGGTTCTTCATCGTATTGTGACAGGTGATGAAAAAGGACTCATTACAGTAATCCAAAGAAAATAAAGTCGTGGGGGTTGTCCGGTCATTTTTCTACGGCCGAATATTCACGCTGTAAAAGTTATGCTCTGTATTTGATGGGACCAGATCAGTGTTAAAACCAAGCGAAACCTTCACTGAGGATTATTGCGATTGAGCCAAGCCCTTCGCGAGAAATGCCTGCAATACGCGGAGAGGCACGAAAAAGTGATTCTTCAGCAACGCTCGACCTTACGTAGCCAAGCCCGTTAAAACCTACCTGGAAACGCTAAAATGAGAAGTCTTACACCATCCGCCATATTCTCCAGATATTGTGCCGTCCGATAATCACTTGTTCCGTTCGAGAGCACACGGTCTGGCTGACCAGCAGTTCTACTCATATGACGACATCAAGGAATGGCAAAATTTTTGGATAGCCTCAAAAGATGAACAGTTTTACCGTGACGGAATTCGAGCTCTACCAGAAAGATAGGAAAAAGTAGTAGTCAGCGATGGGCAATACTTTCAATGAATCATTTGTAAACGTGTTTCCATAATAAAGTTGCATTTTTATAGAAAAAGAAAACAGCGAGAACTTAGTTGCCCACCTAATAGAAAATGTTTGCTGAAGATACTTCTATAAAGAAAAGATGTCTTTGTCGACGCTTTTCTGTAGGCAGAGCACTTTGAAGATACTTATCGAATAGAAGAGTACGGTTTTTTTCTATAGGAGAATTTTCTGTAGGAAAATGATCGTTGAATTTAATTTTCTATGAATATTTTATACAATTTCATAATATTTACGCGAGAAGCAGTCTCTGAAGATAATTTTGATTCGAAAAGGGTGGTCGAAAGTCCTTTAGGAAAAATTTGAAAAGAATAAATGTAGAAAGTATGCCAGAGAAAAGTGTGGGCGAAGACATCAGTCCATAGGAAAAATGTCGAGAAAAAAAGTGTCCACTTGAAATTGTTTATTTTCTTACACTAAAAATGAAGACGAAGATTTTGTTAGAAGACACTTTTCTATATGAAACGTTCTAATGCGGAACCTTTTCTATACATTTATGTACTTTTCAATACATTTTGTATTTAATATATCATTGAGTTCATTTTACCAAGAGAAAAGCGTACGAAATGTATCGTTGAAGATAGTAAATAGTTGAAAAAATGTTGTCGAAAATACTTTTATGAACCATAAGTTTCGGCGAAAACACTTTTTCGGCAGTAAAAGTGTCGGCGAAGTCACATTTTTAAAGATTTGATGAAAAATGTTTTTTACAGAAAACGTATCAAAGAAAACACTTTTCTATGGGAAAAATATTAAAGAAGACACTTGTTCTTGAAAAGTGTCGACAAAGATACTTTTTTGTTGAAAAGTGTCGAAGAAGACATGTTTTTACAGGAAATGTTTCCATAAAAACCCCTTTTATATAGGAAAAGTTTCGATGGACATCTTTGTCTATGGCAAACGTGTCAACCAAGACCCTGTTCCATTGGAAAAGTATGCAAGAACACAAATTTCTACGAGTCGACGAGAAGTGTCGATGAAGACCCTTTTCTATAGGAAAAATGTCAACGAAAAATGTTTGTGAAATCAAATTGTTATTAGAATAGCGCTATTAAAAACATCCTTTGTAAGATATTTACTATTGGTGCCACTTGTTTAGTGGAAATTCTTCGCTGATGACGATTTTTTGTGGAACACTTTTATGCTTTGGAAAAAGCGCAGTTGAAGAAAAAAAAATTTTTTTTTGAAAATTTTAGACGTAGTTGAAATATAGTTAAAAATACGTCTCTGAAGGAAAGGCAAAAACTTGCGAACTTACGTTCAACATTCGAAAAGTGCTGAATAGATAAAGGCTTCAAACGTTACTTAAGTAATATTAATAATTCTTAATTTATTCTTTTTTTTTAAATAATTGGATAGTTCCTCTACATTCTTTAATTTTACAAAACAATTTTATAGTTTCGAATCAAATATTGTCTACTAATCAATTGTTTATAAATTTGTGATTGTTATAAGGATCTTTTTATAAGAAAATATGTCTTCCTGTGGTTTTCATCTGCAAAAGACTTTGACTAATTTTTCTCTAATGTTCTCTTGTTCTCTTAAAAACTCCCATCCCTGCCAACTTCTTAGCTAACACATTCAGGTTCCATTTGACGAACATAAATTGACTAGCAATGGCTTAATTTAGTCTCAATTTGTAGCGTTGTTTATTATCGGTATCTGGTTTCAAAATTTATTGCCGATAATCAAATAACAAATATCGATATATGAGCTAATTCACAATGAAATCTTTCGTTTTTATAACTCCCCTAATCGAAATGATATCGATCGGAAGACATAAAAAATGAGAACCTAAGCCAAAGACGATAATTTACGATTGGAAGTCATGGCCAAGAAGTATCTTTTGGCGACTGGGTAAAATGAAATCTGTGCACCGAATTGATGGTGAATCGACGGAGGAAATTTGAACAAAGTGAGAAAATAATAATACTCGTATAACAAATTACAACCGGAAAATCAATTGTTTGTTGTGGCCAAAGAATTTTTATTGGTAATAATTTCATGGTTTATAAAAAATAAATATTGCAAGTGAATGAAACTCGAATATTTTTTACGATCTCTGAATGAATGGTGGTGATGGAGAAAAAATTAATGGAGGTCACTTGAGTTGGCTTAAGTTGCAATTGCGACTTTTGTTCTATATAACTTGTTTATTTAATTTTGTTCTCTTTTAATTAAACACTTAATTCGAATTGCATTTGTTATGATAAAGTTTCATTTCAGAAACACATAAAAATTCCAGTGATGACTTTGCTTTTGCACTGGAAACTTATAGTCGTAGTTTTTGTCATCAAGCGAATGCTAAGAATGTTTATTGCTTAATAAGTCTATTAATTAATAGCATTTGAAGATTTGCATAGGTAATTTAGTGCAAGTGGATTTAAGTTATGCAAATTTGAATATTTGCTTTCTCATTAATAATTCTTGCACTAGTTCAGGTTGTGCCGTCTGGCATAGATCGTGGCATGGGATCCAGTTCAATTATTTGCAAATTATGCTATGCCTCAAGTTGTTCTATTGACAACTCAAGTGGATCAATTAGCATTCCTCTCAATAGCTTCCATTGGTTTTGAACAGTTTTGGAATTTAGCTCTTGTTGTTCATAAGAACTACAGATTAATGCTAGAATTATAATAGCTCTCTTTTGTGGTCGATTATAAACAGTCTAAGCCTAAGAATAAATATGCTAACAAATCTGGATCTGACTGCCAGTATGTTTGATAATTTCCGCATTTTTCATTCTGTTCAATATTTATATAGGAAAAATTGCCTTAAGAAACAATTTCTTTATGAAAAAAAGGTACCTTTCAGGCACAAATCTGTCAGCACAATTTCTTTCTTTGTGAAATATCAGCATGTTTCCTATATTTATGAATGTTTTTATTCTACTTTTCATCTATATATGAAAAGTTGTCCGTCTAACAATTTCTTGTGGAAAAGTTATAAGAAAACTTATGCAGATACGTTCTTTTCTCCCGACATTTTTAGGAAAAGTAGGGCAAATTTATATGCCAATGTGTAAGAGGAAACTGTAAATCGGATATTACTCTTTGAATCAAAGTTGTCTTCAGTTGCACTCCTATAAGAAACGCCGTCTTTCATACACCCTTCTATGAGAAAACCTGTCATAGGAACTTTTTTCCATGAAAAAAATTCTCTTCCGGACAGGAGAGTGTCCGAAATACTATTTTGCTGGCACTTATCTTTGAAGAAAGTATCGTCCAGGCACTATTCTATAATAAAAGCTGCCTTCCAAAAACTTTTATATGAACAATTCTGTAATTCGTATGGTTTTTTATAAAAAAAATGTCTTGTAGTCACGTTTCAATGGGAAAACAATCTACAGATTTCCCCCTGTAAGAAATAAATGAGATGCCGGTACTTTCTATGAGACCCAAACTATTATTTATAAGGAATTAAAATAAGGAAATTTGTCTTGCGAACGATTTTCGATGAGAAAATTTGATTTGCAGACAATTTTTTAAGAGGATACTTTTCTTTAAGATGCCTCCCTGCTGAAGCATAACTTGTGTTGCAGTGAATATTCTAAGAGAAAATCACCGGGGATATTATCGGGTTGGCAGCTTTCCGAAAATTGATAACCGTGTCTTTCAGTTACCTTAATACAAGACATTATTCTTCTAGATATATATATAGGATCAGTTTAGTATATAGGTCAAGATCGTTGTATTTATATAGGGTTATACATTTAGTAGTTTCAAAATCGCCGGTCTGGCAAGGGTGTCTTACCTGTCATCCGAAGTGCTATTAGTGAAAAGTTTGATATTTACGAATATGGAACCTAAGAACGCGTAAAAATAGTTAAAATTTACTACAAAAGTGGTGATTCAAACGTGAGCTATTCCTTATATTTCCGAGGAAATAAGAAAATTAAGCAGATCATATACATACATATATCGAAGTTGTCCTCCCACTCAAACCCACTCGCTCAAAACCTTCAACATTTTCCCGGTCATATACGGCTAAGAAGAAAGGACACGCTAGACTTGGTCCGGTGATACAAAGTTCGGCTCACCAAAAATAAGATCGTGGGCTTGTAATTGAACAAAATTTTTTTCATCGGTGAAGCTCATTTCTAACTCGATGATTACGCCGACAAGCAAAATTGTCGCACATGGAGCTCGGAGAGCCCAAAAATGATTGGGGAAAAGCCATTGCATTCGGAATAAGGTAACGGTTTGGTGCGCATTATGATCTAGAAAATGACACTGGAGGAACTTCAAAAAGATCTATTGCTGCAACTAATCCAGAGACGGTCATTTAAATGACAAAGTTTTTTGTACATAATAGCCAGGTTCAGGCATTATTATGGTATACTCGTAAAAGTTTCATCGCTATCATAGAATTATGTATGTTTTATTTAACTATAGGTATACTTGAAGCCAGAAGATGGATAACCCTATATTTTAAATAATTTGCCATAAAAAATTTATGGACATGAACACTAATTGATTTTTTCCCAAAAAACATGAATTCTATTAAAAAAATATCGTGTTATAGACTTTCTATTAAAACATCTTAAGCAGCATTCACAACGAAATATTTTCAGTAACGAAATTTCAGTTCAATTCGCAGTTGGCTTGAGGATATTGTTAGTACTCGCAGCTATGGTGAAAATTAACGTAGGTTTAATCTCCCATATAATCATTTATTTTTCTTGAAGGGGTTTCAAGTAGATGTGCAGACGAATGCTTGGAATGGTTAGGTATTCGACTGTAGTCTAATAGAAGATTCTTAATTCTGGTCCTCCCAGACAGCATATGGTAGATGCTGTCTTTCAAAAGTGCTGAAAATAGAAATGGGTGTCATTTCACTGAGTGCAATTCACTCTTCCATATACCATTCATTGGAAGTACCGAAATTTGTGTTTGCTTCATATTTTTAATGGTAACATTTTAAGCAGTGTTCATACCAAAAGACATTACCTTTGGCAACAATTTTGAACTGATATTTTTCATACCAAAAGACATTACCTTTGGCAACAATTTTGAACTGATATTTTTCTTTGAGTCTCTAGAGATTATAGTTAACTCACTGTTTCTACAATATTTTCCAACCATAATTTAGCATAAACCGCATCTTTATATACTCGTACGTTTCAAATGCATTAACAACGTTGACAATCTGAGTCGTTGTTATGATTTCTATTCAAAAGTAAAAATCATTTCTGGTTTTTGTAACGACCGCAACAACAGGCAGTTTACATCCATTTACCTGTTAAGTTCAATGTTAGTTAATAAATTTGTATATTTTATAGTGTTTGCTGCAATAAAATTCTATACAATTTAGGCCTTAATTTATGATCTCTACAGTTTTTCAAGTTTTGCATTAATTTGTTAATGTTTGAAATCAATAAAATTTCATTATTAATCGATTGAACCGTAATAAATTAATCATTTATTGATTTGTTTTTTCTTTTTTTTTTTGTGAAAACTATAAACAAATATATCGAATTTAGTCGTATTTGAATAAGTTATGCAATAGGAAATTGTTACACTATTCAAACATTCGAGTCAAAACTGAAGGTAACAAATTGCGCGATAGTGATGTAGTTTGATTGCCAGTTGGATATGGTTTTAGATTGGCTTCAACATAAATTTATGCTAAAATCGTTAAACGAAATTAACACGTAATTAAGTTATAAATTATGAAATGATCGGCTAGGTATGTTAATGTAATTTACTTTATTTAGCCGAAAAAATACGTACGTTCGTGGAATACTTAAGCAGGTAAATAATCGCTTAGAGATATATAAAAAAAATCTTCAAAAGCGTCTAAGGCGCCACTATGTTATAGGCGCCGTTATGATTAACAGAGCCACAAATTAACAGAGAGACGCCGGCTGTTGTGATCACTTTCGATGTTATGAATAAAATGCATATGAGAAGATTTATGTCAAAAAACTGTACCGAGAATTGATCATTTGTAAAGCCTACTTAAAGAGATGGTCAAAATTTCGCTAAGTTGACACAACTGTCTACTATATCGAAGCGGAATCTGATCGTTAACTGTCATTTAGTTTGTTTACAGTGCTTGACTTTGCCAGTTTATCTCAAATGTAAGTTGCGCTTGTGGCAATACATACAAATATCGAACACAGTATTGGTCTCAGATTTTATATTGCAATTGGAATTTCATGTATGGCAGAGAATGTTCCACAGGGTGAACCGACTATACAAGAAAAAAACACAAGCATTTAAGTGGTACAGTGCATTCAAAAGTGATAGAGGTATGGTGGAAGATTCGACTTTTTCTTGCATGCCAACAACCTCTTCAACTGAAATTAACATCCATTAAGTGAGGGAAATGTTGACTAGAAATCGACATTGAAGTTTTTGATAGAGATAGTCGCTGATTTTTCTGTATCTTACGAATCAGTTCGTAACATTTTACACGATTGTGTGGTTATGAAACGCTTTGAAGCTCGACTAGTCCTTAATTTGAGAAACTCACTCGCTTAAAGGTCGTTGAAAAATTTTTAGAATGAGTCAATTCTGACTGCATATTCATAAAAGGTATTGTAACCGGTATAACCGGTATAGCCTTACAAGTTTGACATGCAAACAAGTCAACAAACTTCACAATGGCTGAGTTGAAACTAAAGAGATCATGCCAAAGAGGATCAAAAATTAAGGTAATGTTGAAAATTTTCTTTGATTATAGCAGTGTTGCGCACTCAAAATTTTTGCCAGAAAGTCAGGTCCTAAAAAGGAATAATAATAATAATAAAAAGGGCATCATGTGGCGTCTAAAAAAGCTAATTTGTCAAAAAAAAGCCAGATTTGTCAAACGATAACTGATGGGTTTTGCATTAACTGTAATAGTAATGCATTAATTAAAAAATCGATCAAAAAAAAAAAAAACGGCACGAGTGGCATATGAAGGAGCTTCTCACATCGATAGAGCTTTTTATTTTTAGACTTATTCAAAGGAACTTACATTTTAACAACAATTCCGAACGTCAATTTGAAAAAACTTTTATTAGACTTGTCTATTATTCGACTGTATGAAGCTTTTGTTAGACGCATCGAGATGACTGCCGCTCATGTAATAATAGGTGATTGTATCGGACTTCGAAACCACGATCATATGCATGATAGTCACGTACTCTAATCATTGTGCCACGGCCAGTCACAAGTTTGAGACAGACAGCCCCTGAAAATCCTGCTTAAGGAAAATGCTCGCTGAGTTTTCTGTATCTCACGATTTGTACCATTTTACACGGTTGTTTGTATATGAAATCTTTGCAATATTACCCAACAACTGAGTTGAAACCAAATATACCACATTAAAGTCAATCAAATGTAAAGGTAATGTCTCCCGATCTTTTTTTTTTTTTTTTTGATTATCGCAGCGTTATGCACTCAGAATTTGTGTCAGAAGGTCATATAGTAAATAAAGAACATTATTTGGGCGTTAGGCGGCATTTGAGAAAGCAAATTCGGAAAAATTTGTGGAAAGAAAGTTTATGGATTTTGCCAAACAATAACTCACCATTTCATAAGGTTATCATTATGAACAAATTTTTAGCCAACAATGTAACAAATGCCGTATTCACCTGATGTAGCTCTGTCTGGCTTTTTTCGCCTCCCGAAACTCAAACTACCGACACTTTGCACACATTTTCAGTCAATAGAAGCTATAATGTGTTATATAGCTTTATGCAATAAAGCCAAAATCGGTCGTGTTATGTGCCTCGTGGCACCGTCTTGTTGAAACCACATATCATATCATCATATCGTTGAACCACATATCAGTTCATGATTCTTCAGTTGCAGGTCAAAAAAAGTCCGTTATCATACGGCCATTGCGCTCTGAATTGACGGTAACGATTACCCCAGCATCATTTTCGAAAAAATGCGGCCGAATGATACTTCCAAACAATCACTTTTTCTGGATGCAATGGCTTTTTCACAATCACTTTTGGGTTCTCCAAACTCCATATGTGACAATTTTGCTTGTTGACGTAAAACAAGTTTCAAAGCTGAACAAAATTTTGTTCGAAAAGTCAGCATTGAAAGCCTGTTGATGCAGAACCCAATCAACATATCTGTGGCGTTGTGAATGGTCAGCCGACTTTAAATGTTGTGTGAGTTGGGCACCATATGGATGGAGGTGAAAATTCAAATGCAAAATACGCCATAGGTAAGATAGGTCCAATTGCTGAGAAATCCATTGAATCGACAAATCCAGATTATCCGCCACACTTTTACTAACAGAAGCGAAATTTTCGGCAGTGCGTACGTTGCGATGATGCACAGGCCTGACCACATCTGTAACGCTTACAGTCTCTTCAAATTTCATTATAATCTTGTCGATTGCGTCCACAGTACTTCATTGAAGTACCCACATTTGAGTCACCTTTTTATAGCACGTTTAACTATTTCTATGCATTCATCTTCTCGAGGTTGTTATGCAATCCATATTCGTAAATGGCAAACTTTTCACTAAATAAGTAGCACTTCAGATGACAGGTGTTTAACAGCTGATAGCCTTGCCAGACTGTCGGTTTTGAAACCACTGTATGGATAATCCTGTAAAAGAGAATTCTTTTGCCCAAAATGCAATTGGAAAATTATTTGATGGTTGGATTATTCGTTGACATGAGTATATTATTTCGGAAGCATCTAATTTGAAGGCGATACATTAAATTTTAATGTATAATAAATTATATTGTGTGCTATAGAAGAATTTCTTACACTTTTTTGATACCATGTATTGGTAACAGAAAAACCTTTCTATTATTTTGTATATTTGAATTTTTCTCTTTAGTAACTAAATTTGTTTCACTTTAAGACTTCAAATGCAATCTTCCCTTTCAAAAGCCTCTTCACACCATTTTACTCTCCATTGTTTTCCTCCTCACAGTTTGGCACAATTTATTACCACCTCGCTCATTTCGCAATTATCTATCTTATCTTAAATTTTTGATAATTTTCCGCTCAGCTCACAAAGTTTCTTTATTTCCTTGCGCGCGCGATAAGATGACAGTTAACAAACAGATCAATGCAAAATAGATTTAATCTTTAGTGAGCACCGTAAAAGATGCAAAGATGCAAGACAGCGATAAGGAAAAAAATGTGGCCAACAACAAACAACAACAAGAAGGAAAACAATGTTCACATCCACAAGAAAACTATCAAATGATCAGCAGAAAACACAAGCGATAATAGCTGGCAATTTAGCCTCCAGGCACAAAAGTGTATGAGACTATAAAGACATAAATTATCACATTGTAGATTAAACAAACACTTTACAATTCATGCCCGCCCCAAATGTAAACTTCATCAAGACGCCAGCGATTTGCATATAGCTAACGTTATGCCTGCCGCGAGTAATAACAAACCAGGGACGTAGGATTGGCGAGGGCGGTAGTGGAGGGGGTCTACACATAATGCATTTTAAGGAAGAATATTTTTTAAATCGCTTTTTGAAAACGGTTTTCGATTTCGTTTTCTATTTCCCCAAGAATTCTAGATTTATTTATCAAAACTTTTAAGGCTTGTTTCAAAAAGGAGGTTAGGCCAACTATGTCGCATACTCAAAAGATAAGAATCTGGGTTATTAAAAATTGAAATCGACAAACCGGGATATTGGTCGGGTCCGGCAGGCTTGATATTTCAATGTTCTTACTGTTGTATATGTCACCGCTTATTTAAATTTCTATGAGAACTTAAGCGATTTTCTGCTTAATTGAGTGTTAAGTGACCTTTTTCCTTAACAATCTGTCTTAATTGATACGACAACTCCAAGTAAAGGGTTATTCATTCAGTAGTTTCAAAAGCGCCGATCCGGCAGGGCTGTCAGCTGTTAAATACATGTCATCTGAAGTGTTATTTATTTAGTGAAAAGTATGCCATTTGTGAATATGAATCGTACAACAACCGAAGAACGCATTTTTCGTACATTACGAGCTGATTATGGTCGTCATAATCGACCTACTGTGCAAGGAATTGACAAGATTATAAAGAAATTTGAAGAGACTGGAAGCGTTTTAGATATGGTCAGGCCTGTGTATTATTGCAATGCACGCACTGTCGAAAATATTGCTTTTACTAGTAAAAGTGTGATGGATAATCTGAATTTGTCGATTCCACGCCATTCTCAGCAATTGAACCTATCTTACGGCTCATTATGGCATATTTTGTATTTGGATTTGCACCTCCATATAGAGTCCAACTCATGGAACAACTAAAGCCGGCTGACCATTCACAACGCCGTAGATATGCTGATTGGGTGCTACAGCAACAGCCTTGAATGCTGATTTTTCAGATAAAATTTTCTTCAGCGATGAAACATATTTTACCCTCGTTGGTTACGTCAACAAACAAAATCGTCATATGTGGCTCGGAGAACCCATAAGTGATTGTGGAAAAGTTATTGTGAAAAAGTGATTGTTAAGCGCGCATTATGGTCTGAAGGTACTATTGGACTATAGGTATATTATTTCTAAAATGACGCTGGAAGAATCGTTACCGTCAACCGTTTGACAACCGACTTTTTTTGACCTGCAATTGAAGATCATGAACTAGACAATATGTGATTTCAAAAAGACGTTGCCACGAGCCACACAACGCGGCTGATTTTGGCTTTATTGCATGAGAAGTTGTCAGAAAGCGTAATTTCACGTTTTGGTAACGTCAACTGGTCACCAAGATCATGCGGTTTGTGCCATTAGATTTTTTTTGTGGGGCTACGTCAAAGACCGTGTTTACGCGGATAATCCCCAAATGTTGGATCATTTGAAAACCAACATTCGTCGACTTATCGCCGAGATACCACCCGAAATATGCGAAAAATGTGGTCGAAAACTATCTCAAGAGCATCCACTGCTGCAACTAATCCAGAGACAGTCATTTAAACGATATTGTATAATATTTCATACATTTACTTTTGAAACCCAAAAATGCTTAACAAGAATATAACAAAATGACAATTTTGTATAATACCATTATCTTCCAGTCTAAATCAAGTTTCAGTAACAGATCTTCTCTGTAGACCCCAAAACTCCCATTATTGCATTCTATACACACCTGCACCGGCCTTTTCGTCATCAAAAGACACTCCGTTGAGCTATAGAGACAGTCCGGCATGAAGATCTTTACATTAGTAAGAAGTGCAACATCGGGACCAGGTAATAATCCTATGGTGTACTGAACAATAATTTAAAAACGACATTCGTGTGCCTTCTCGATAACTACGACCTGCATTCTGTCTCCCTTAGCCAAACTATGTTACAGGTTGCACATTCAGCGGTATAGGAATTATATTCATCGTATCTTTATGTGTATAAAAAGTCGCCAATTATTGCAGACTTTCGGGTCTGCTAAGTCCCCACCATACAGGATATACATAGATTATAATATGATCAACTATCTTTGTAGAGAGAGTTTTCTTAACTTACAATTCTTCGAATTGGAATTCTTACTTATAATATATAGTTTGACATATATAGAATCTCCTTGTCATCCCTTCCTCGGTATTTCTATTATACAGGGTGGCGCACGAATCGTGTTACTCCCAACTGTCAATGGAGACCATTATTTAAAGATGTTGAAGGTGCTTTTTTTTACCCAGAACTGAGCCGAAGACATATCCGTACGTCAAGAGCATGTGGTTTCTACAACTACATATGGCGGAGATTCAACGAAAATTCCCAAACTTATTAATGTCCAGAAACTCCACTTTGGTCAGACCAGTGATTCTCAAGGTCACCTTATCTGACCGCACCAGACTTTTTTTGTGTCAAGCAAGAGGTGTACAAAGCGAAACAAAGGAATTTGATTTAATTGAAGCAGTCTATTAAAACAGTAATTGAGGCGAATAATGGAGGAATGGAGGTCATTAACGGTCTGTCATCCTCTCATTGAAAAATGCTAACAAAACAAAACACGATTTTTTGCAGAAAAACGAGTAAATTCGGAAAAAATGCTAACAAAAAGAAAACAAATGAATTTTTGCAAAAAAAAAAAAAAGCATAAATTAGACACATTAGGGATGAAAAGAAGTCATTTTTGAAAGGCCCGCTTATTTGAAGATAAATCGGTACATCGTCTATAATGCTGTGAAAAGTAATCCATGATGATAGATGATGAGTATATAAGCTTCAGCCCAGTCAACTAGTTTTTTTCGTAGTTTTTCTTTTTGAAAGTCTGAAGCCTATGCTAAGAAGACCACGACCACTCAAGTCTTAACGATCAACATTTAGTATTGGATTAACGAAGTTTAGCCTTAAGTAAAGCTTTGTATGGTATTCTATACAAAATTATATACTGTTTACTTTATGAACGAATAAATAATAATCATTTTTAAGAATAGCCGTTGTGCTACCAAAATTATAATATTTGTGAAATGAATTTTCAGAAATCATTTCCAAACAATCTTTTATACAAACAATTTAAAATTTTCAAATCGAGATATAAGCTGCTCACCAAATTCATCCCTCAACATATTCATTGTTTCACGAGCAGTGTGGCATGTTGCACCGTCCTGATGAAACCACATGTCAACCAAGTTCAATTCAGCCAATTGGGGCAAAAAAAAAAATCGCGTTTCATGGCTCGATATCGTTCACCGTTGACGGTAACGTTTCCTCCACGGCCGTCTTTGAAGAAAAATTGACCGATGATGCCGCCAGCCCATAAACCACACCAGACTGTCGTTTTTTCTGGATGCATCGGTAATTCATGTATGGCATGTGGCTGTTCATCACTCCAGATGCGACAGTTTTGCTTGTTTACATATCCGTTCAGCAAGAAATGAGCCTCATCGCTGAACACAATTTTTCGATAAAACAGCGGTTTTCCATTGAGCTTTTGTAAGGTCCATTCACCAAAAATTAGATGATATGGTAGGTCATTCAGCTTCAATTCTTGTGTGAGTTGAATTTTATAGGCTTTCAAACCCAAATCGATGTGTAAAATTTTCCTTGTGGTTGAGTAACACATGCCCAATCGCTGAGAGCGGCGACGAATTGACATTTCACGATCGTCATTAACACTTGTCGCTACGGCTGCAATATTTTCTGCGGTACGCACTCTACGCATGCGAGTTGATGGTTTTATGTCCAACAAAGTAAATTTGGTGTGAAATTTGAAGATAACAGCACGAATTGTTGATTCAGCTGGTCGATTATGGCGACCATAAAATGGTCGTATCAAACGATGCACATTTGTTACAGAACACCAATTTTGATAATAAATTTCAACGATTTGCAATCGTTGCCCGTTTGTTAGTCTTTCTATGATGAAATGGCAGAGTATACTGTACACTTTTCACTTTGACAGATGACGTTTGGACGCCATTACCAACCAGTGTTGCCAACCTGAAAAACTTAAATCTTAAAAAATTATCATGTATTTTACGCGAATTTTGGGACACTTCGGAAACAATTTTTTATATATTTTTTTGTCTCTCATCTCTCAATAACATTTTGTTTAAAAAATTTTAGATCATATCGATAAATTGGTTCTGTTTTTAAGTTTTTTTTCTTGAACACTCTTCAGAACAGTACATTTCGCAATAAAACCTATTTCCTTAGCTGAACTTGGTCCATCTCCTTCATTTCCACTCTCCTCTACGTCTGTCATTGATATATGAGTACAAGTATTCATCCAATATGTTGCCACAACACTGTGAGTGTCCAGTGTTCACATTAAAGAAAGAAAAAAAAGATCGTTCGTCCAACTAAGCAGTGCAATGCCGCAACGGCAGCCAGTTAGCTCCACTGGAATGACTCTATAAAAACTTCCACACTCAACATAATTTCCGTATGGATTTTATGGCTTTTTATTACCTCATATACAATTTGCTGCCATTGTTGTTATTGCAGTTGTTGTCATCGGTTGAATGTTGTTCTTTCTTAAGTAGTTGTTATTGTTGGTGGTTGGTGGCGGTGCCTCATGATGCAGCGGCAAAGCAACAAACTAATTTGATCAAAAGCGCTCGTGTGTTTGTTTGTTAAAAGCCTCGTTGTTGCATGAACAAATGAAGCATTTGTAAATATGCCTCAATGTATGGTGGCAACAACGTTGGCAATTTATGCACATTTAGATATTATTGTTCCCCCCCAAAGCTCCTAAAAGTTACATAGTGCCCCATTGATATACATTTCGTGTGCACATGTTGCAAAGTGTTCAAAGTGTTCTTTCAACTTTTTTGCTTTTTGTATGGGGCGTGTGCGAGTGAGGTGTTGTTTGTTGGGGAGGTGTGGCCGGGACGGTTTAGAGTCTATAACTTTATATAGTATAAACAGGTTTCTCATTAGTTTATTAAGGAATTCAAAAAACAAACAAACAGACAGACAGACAAAAAATACCAATAACTGTCGATAAATCGTTCATTTGGATAGGAGAAATTTGTAGTTTTCCCTTCTTAATAATGTGACAGTGAGGATGATGATGACGATGATGACTTTTATAAAATATGGGGCATTTCCTCCTAGATTAAAGAAATGGTTTATATGATAACAGCAACATATTTATTAGCTTTTAGAAATGAAAGAAATGTGTCGTCCTGAAGTACGAGGGTCGCATAATAACAAAGTAAGACCAC